>JAVHLV010000138.1:0-164898 GCA_036785495.1 Colletotrichum neosansevieriae | reverse complement strand
CGGGGGGGGAGGAAAAGCTCCGCATGTAGGCTTGAAGGCCCTGGATTGTACATAGGCTATCTTATCCCCTATTCGTTTCCTTGTATTGAAGCGAACCGGTGTTTCTTTCCACTTCTCGGGCCTCTGGCTCACTTTTGTTTTTCCTGCGACGAAAGAGAAACTTGTCGATGTGCCTTGACGGTTCTCGCGGTTGGAAGTTTCGCCATGGAATCCCGTCTCGTCTCATGAGTGTGTCGCCGGGACAGCCCCCAGCTGCCAGTTGCCAATCAAGCATGATGACGTTGTTCTCCGCCGAAGCTCCTCTATTGTACCTAAGGTAGTTTTACCTTCAATGTGCCTTTCGGAACAGCCACCTCGTCGTCCTCTCTTGGTACGATTCTCATCCTCACCCACGTTCCGGATTTCCATGCACGACAATCGTAATGTAGCAATGTCATTCAGGCAGTGATATTCAGAGTACCTAAAGCTCGAACCAATTGTAGATGAAAACACGAGAGAGAGCGCAATGATTTCAATAAACCCCCAAACTCCTTGCAATGCCGAAACAGTAAGCCTTGGAACCTCCAACGTCTCCGGCTCTTCACTACCATATAAGTTGTACAATAAAAGAAAACACACAAGACATGAGAAATTCACCCAATCATTTCTTATTCCTTTCTGGGAAGGAAGTTGGTACGAGTGGGTTAGCAGCAGCAGTCCGTAGAGGACGTGTTTTCTTTTTTGCGTTACAAAAAAGAAAAAAAGAAAAGCACACTGAAGAATGCACATGGAAAATAAGTCTGATATAAAAGGACAGTGGCGAAAACGTATCAAAGACGCAAAGAAAAGGACGGCTGAGGAAGATCAACTGTCCTTCTCTTTCGCCTCCTTCTCCCATGCCTGGAGCATGGTCGTGGCGTTGGAGATGACGCGCGCCGTCTTCTCGACGAGTTTGTTGGCGAGGTCCCAGTCGCCTGCGTCGACGGCGTCGCGGATGGCCGGGAAGGTGACGGGTCGGTTGCCGGACCAGGCTTGGGGCCCGTAGATGACGTGCTTGAACTGAGGGCGGCTGGGAATCTGGGATATTATTAGCATGCTGTTTGGTTGGTAAATTCTCGCGAGAGAGGGGGAAAACTCACGCCGCCGCCTTGGTCGAGGTCAAGTAACGCCGTCTCAAAGTCGGCCATGTGTGAGTTGAACCCCACGCGCAGGTCACCCATTTGGCTGGACTCCCAGCCTCCGCCGCCCATGACTGTCGTCTCCCAGGACATCTCCCACATTGCGAATCCCTTCAGGCCGATCTTGACGGGTTCGACAATCTTTTTGAGCGGATCGACAGTGAACTTGGACTTGTCGACGTTCTTCCGGTCACAGAAGTTGGAGAGATCGTTGACGTAGCGCTCAATGCGGTCGCCGTAGCCCACCATGTCAAATGGCAGGACCGGCTTGTCCGCGAGCTCAAGGATCAGCAGGCCGACGACCTGGCCCATCATGGCGTGGTACAAGAACTCCGGGTCGCCGATGCGCTGCACCCATTCGTAGTTGTCATAGCTCGAGGATTTCGGGAAGCGGGCACCCCTAAAGCCGAGGTCGAGGGAGCTTGTACCGACGATATTCTGGAAAGGTACATAGTCGCTGTCCATCCCGAGCTCCTCGAGATCTGCCTCGCGCTGCTCCCAGAGGCTGCGCAGGGTGTTGTTCAGATTTGCGTCGAAGACGCGATCCAGCACGCGGAGAACCGACTGCCTGAAAACGGGAGATCCTGCGGCGTGGAACTCGGTGCCTGCCACGGCGGCGTCGAGGTTAACGTAGGCCAATGCGTTCTTACGCAGCTGTTCTTCATTGTGCTCGACAAACTCGGTAGAGCCGATCATGTTGTACTCCGCCGCGTCCCAGGACATGAACTCGATGCTCCGGAGGGGGCGCCAGCCCTTGGCGACGAGAGATCCGAAGATGCGTGCCATCTCAATGAGAACGGCCGTGCCGGAGTGAGGTTCGGTAGCACCGAAAGCCCACGCATCGCGGTGGTTTCCGATAATGATGGACTTGGAATCCTGCTCGATGCCTTCGATCTTGCCGTAAACGTTCCAGATTTTCTGCTGCTCGGCAACGTCGTTGTCGTTCTTGAGACGGACGATAGGGGATGAGAGGTTTCCGGTCCACCACTCAGCAACGTCAGGAACACCTCCCGCCCAGTCATTCGGAACCTGTTCGCCAAAACCCTTGATGTGCTGCAGTAGGACCTGGGCATCGCGCCAGGCTAGCGGCAGACTCGGGATCTTGTTCAAACCGGCGCTCTCATCGGGCTTCATACGCGGGAGGTTCTTCTTGCTCTCCCAGCCGGGAGTCAGGGGGTCGCCAATAATCCAGTTGGACAAGGCAACGGACCCCCTCTGAACGCCATCGGCAGGCATGAACCGCCCATTCGGTGCAACGTCTCCCAGCCTGAAGCCGTCGTCCGCCGGGTCGCTGTAGATGATGCACGCCGCAAAGCCAGCTTCCTCCGCCGCCTTGACCTTCAGCGCCAGGTTCGCCTGCGGGCCGTAGTACCGAACTAAAGCAATGGCGCCCTTGGTGTCAATCCCGATGTCGGCCAATTTCTTGAAATCTGATCTCCCACCATAGTTGGCGTAGATGAGGGGACCCTTGACGTCTCCTGACTTTGAAAGACCGTGGAAGACCAAAGTCTGGTGTCCGGCCGCCTCCCCTCCGACCTCTTCTTCTTCCAACTTGGCAGTCCATTTCGCCTTGCCGTCGTCGCCCAGGATTTCGACCGCTCGTCCACCGGCCTTGGGGTAGTTCATGTATACGTAGTACTCGTCAACGTTGATGTAATCCAGTCCAGCCCTCGTGAACATGGACTCGACATCCATTGCCAGAGCGTAGTCGCCCTCGGTTCCTGCCATGTGGGCGTACTTAGTGTAGTGGCTGACCGAAGCATGTAGCCTCCGGGGCTCGACATTTTGCTGGACGTACATGCGTACGTCTTCGGGGTTGAAGCGCAACCCGCCGTTCATGCGCCTAGCCATGCTCGTGAAGAGATCACTCATGAACAAGACATACAGGATGCCCATGACGAGAAAGACGGCAAAGACTCGTGCAAATATTATAATGGCCGCCCGCGCCTTATCCTTATCCCAATTTGGTAATGCGTCCCGTAATCTCCTTGTCGCAGACGTCGTGGCGTTGGCATCGTTACCGTCGTTATCGTTGGAACCGGAAGGCAGTCGGATCGTAGGGCGTGGTATACTTGGCAGCCTCCATCGCCAAGACCATTTCCAGCGCGAAAGGGAGAGAGAAAAGGGTATCCTCTTCCCCCACAGTGAGGAGCGCGATCTGTCGTCTGGCTCGCCGATTTCCAGTTCCTGCATCTCCCTGCGCACATAGGCTGTCTCGTCGCCATCGTCGTCGCTCCAGGAACTATCTTCGTCGTCTGTCTCGACTGTCGGTGCCCTGTAGCCTCCCGGGCGACGGGAAGATGTTGCGACACCATTCCTGTGCAACAACGACTGGGATTCGGTCTCGTTCTGGGATCGGTCGTCTATCGGGGAGTGCGGAGGGTTCCAGTCGGCTGGATTGGCGGGACCGCCGCCGACCGCGAGGGCCTCATCGTAAGACGGAATGGGTGGTACGGACTCGTACCGGTGGTCGCGATCCGACGGCATCGTTCGTCGTTCGGTGACGCCGGGAATCAGGGGTTTTGCGATAACGGACGGGTGTTTAGCAAGGCCGGCTGGCGGCAGACATAAAGAGAGGTAGAGTCAAACGAGTGGGATCGAGTTCGCTTGGTCGGAGGCGAGCAAGACAAAGGAGTGTTTTTTTGCCCCTCTATTGAGAGAGAAAGAGTGGTCGAAGCTGCAGCAATGCAGACGCCAACGCAATGCAGTTGAATACTATTGAAGAACAGGCGCGCCCATGGATGCCGCTGATGTACAAGCAGACATTGGCCGATTCTGGCGTGGCGAGGGTGGTGTTTGTCGTCAGTCTATTACGATACCATCCCCGCAGACGGACGGCAGGGTTCGATGAAGACCAAAAAAACGTGGCTAATCGAAACACGAAGTTCGTGATTTGGTAAGATCTGGAGGTGCTAGTGCTTCGTTCCAAGTCGTCCGTCCCGATACCCGTGTGGCAGTCAGTGAGCCAGTCAGCGCAGCGTCTCTGGCGTTGGCAGTGGCAGGCTGGCAGCAGTAGCAGCCGCAGTTAGTGTGTGGCCCGAACTCCCTAGTCCCCCCGTGCACTGCTCGCTATCATGCTGCCCGCTGCCTACTGCCTACTGCCCACTGCCCAAGGGAGTCGACGCCAATAAGAGGGCCCACCTAAACGATCCAATGAGGCCTCACTATCTTAGCGTCTCCGGATTACGCAAGCCCGACACCACAGCAAATGGAAGCCGCGGAATCCTGGTCTCTCGGATTATGTAATAATCCAGATTATCTAATCGCTCTAATTATGTCATCTGCACCGCCACGCTTGGCCCCCTGCAACTCCCGGCCCGGCGTCCCCTCTTCTCCATCAGTCGATTCCCTGTCAACCTGTCTTCTTGGTCTTCCGACGCGAGCCGATGCTTCCAACAACCGTGCAGCCCAAACCTCAACATCCCTGACTTCTCCTTTTCTGGTGACGACTGGCGAATCTAGTCTCTTCACTAGCCCCCACTACCTGCCACCTGTGACGAAGGAAACTCCCTGCATTCCGCTCTCAAACATGTTCCTCGGAGCCTTTCGCACGGGTTTCAGATCAATCCGGCTCCGGTTCGGCGCGTGAAAATCCGGAGCCATTGCTTTCCTCCGAATGCTTTCGGCCTATGGTTCCGGACATGCGATGCCGCTCGTGGGAAGTTATGTCTATTGAATCAAAAACGTGTGTTTGGACAAAATACCTTATAGTCCCCATCATCATCGCCACATGACTCCGAGTAACGCCGTGTCCATGCGAATCCCAAACCCATCGCTGTACCGTCCCGAATTCCATGTTTCCGCAGCCGTCTAACAGTGCACACACACACACACACACACAAACGGCCCGACAAACAAACACACGCAATGTCAAACGCCGAACCCTCGACCGATTCCGTGATAATCATACCCGAACACCCTTCACAATCGCCATCTGGATTGTGTCGTTACTCATGAGACAGGCCAGCTCCAGAGTGATGGCATGGTGGAAGTACGCCGCCATTGTGCCCGGGCTGCAACCTGCTTCGTTCTGCGCCGCCTCTGCCACGAGCTCGGCCATTGCGTGCCCTTCCGATAGCCGTCCGATAATCAGCTGGTTCGCTTGGATCACGAGAGGAACATCCGGATACCAGTCTATTGTACTTTGGTTAGTAGGACGGCTTTGTAGACCTGGCTTTGTAGGTCTCGACAAACCTCGGTCAAAGATGAAGTGTCTCCTGCGTTGAATTAGCGACCATCCCTCCGCATCTTCTGACGTGGCTGGATTACTTACGGCTTCTCCTTCTCTGCTGCTGCAGTCGTCGCAGTCGATGTGCTGGAGCGGCTCCAGCCGCTGCAAGTGCTTTGTGCCCTTCCACGCATCTTGGTTCTTGTTCTTTGGTGGATTTCGGCCGATCGCTGCATTCCACTCTCGATTCTCCCTGCGTTGGAATCGAATCTGGACGTCCGAATTCCAGAAAACATTCAAGAAAACGCCTCTAAATATTGCCTGACCACCTGCTCCTATTATGCTCCTATTATAGACGTAGCGTTGTACATAACGTCGCCCATGAGCGCGTTTGAGCAGGTAATCACCTAATCGGGCATGGATCCTTTTGCGCCGCATCCCCTCCAACACGCACTTATTTGCTCAACCCAAACAACTCGTTTCTACAACTGCAATTGATATGAAGGCAACTGTTTCCTTGAGTCTGCCTCGATTCTCTCAGCCCAGTCAGACGTAGTGCGTCAATTCAAAACACTTCGCGCACGTCAATAGAGGACCCCAGGGCAGGCCGCATTTCAACCGGGCAACATCCCAACTGCGCAATCAGTTGCTGACACCATAGGAGTTGACGAAGATGCAGAACCACCCACACGAAGCAAACATCACCGAGTTCGACTCGAGGTCGGAGGGTCGTTCTACAGCGGCTCCCAAATCGACTTCGCGCCCTTCGATCGGGAATTCAAGAACCCCTACCGACAGCAACGTCCACGTGGCTGCTCCCTGCCTGCCGTCTTCGTCATTCCATGTTTCCCGAAAGCTGTGACTTGACCATCTCGATCCGGCACGTCTCCAAGAAGGCTGAGATGACAGGTAAAGCGTCGCTTTCTCATTCCACCATCAAAGCAAGTTTCGTGCTCCTGGGAACAGGGGAAGTGACGGCGCACACAGCGGAAACGGACGCGGAATCGGCGACTCCCAAAATATAGCAGAAAGTCTACTGCAACTCCTCAGGGAGACAAGTTGAAAAGACTTTGGCGTCGCGAGATTGGATTTGCCGGTTCGAAGCGGATCCAATGCTATCCGTCCGAATGTGTACCAGCCGCCGCTGCGTATAATTCCGCGAAATCCCGAGACACCACTTTCCGCGACTTTCCACCCCTCACAATACGGTAATTATTGAATCGAAGTTGTCTTACGCAAAGTCAGTTAGATTTGCACAACTGTGGTTATTGCATCGATTCGCTGCGGGCTCGGCACCCTCCGTTCGAACGAACCCAGAACTGGGACTAGACCGTGGTCGATTGGGGTGAGGAGAGGCTTTTTATCGTTAGGTAGGTTGCCAACCAACGAACCAGTTGGGTTTTGCGTCTCCGCGGGGGAGCACGTGTTTCTAGCCTATAGAAAGATTCTGGGACTGGAACTTATTAGCCAACCGTCAACGGCGCATCCTCTGAGCACGAACTCGTGGGGGAAGTTGTTGGACCTGTCAGAGTCTGAGAGCTCTACTAGTTTCAACCAGTTCTAAAATTTGGAAGGGACGAGCTGTACAGTTGATAACTCTATCACTAGTTCCTATTCGATGTATTCCTTTTTCGTGTATTCGGCCGGGTAATGTGTTTCGACGTGAGACATGCATACCGAGTTGGGAGAGCCAAGAGCTCTATACTACTAAATACCTGGAACTCCGAAATTGACGCCTGCCATCGGAACGTAGTTTTCTGAGAAACTAGTTGTATTTTGATAATTAGCTCTGAACAGAATTCGTCTTTTCCCAGCTTAGCACTTACAAGTTTTCATCCTCGATCCCACCGCCAACGCCTCTCCGCCAAATTTGAAGGCTCAGCTGTCTTGTCGCCGCACTATACAAGACTTCGTTCAAATAAGCCTAATCGGTTGTGGAGGGGGATACTCTGCAAACTGCACGTTGGCCATCATCCCGTCGTCCACGATTGCCTAGCGTTATTCCCCTAGAACCAAATTCGGGCTGAAGACATACCCATCCTCCTGTTCCACTTTTGCTGCCTCATTTCTGGTTTTGGAAAACACCAGCGCCATCAGATGTTGTCTGTCATTGATATTTCGAACTTTTCGTATCACATTCTGAGGCCAATCGAGTTGCTTGCCGTGCCCGTTAGATCCACTGTTTTTTCAGAGCCCAAGCGGCCGGCAGTGAAAGCAAGCTGGACACGTTTCCAATCCTTCATATTTTCGAATTTTGTACCGCCGAAAAGGGCCCGAGTCCTATTCTACTGAAGTAAGCATAGCTTCTGTTTTTTTGCTTTCTGGTTGTTTATCCTTACCAGGCTTTCCGCAGTAATCGTGAAAGATGAGCTTGCTCCCAGGAGCAAGATAGGAGTGGTAAGCATCACGTATCAAGGAGACCAGAACCTTTTCTTCATTCCCTCAACCATGAGTTATCTGCTAAGCCACTAAAAGGGCGTCGCTTCCTGTATGCTGTCTGAGACAGATTCACGACCGTAAGGGGTCATGTAGATGATATCGGGCTTCGTGTAGCTACAACCTGCGTTGCGACAATAACGGCCTAATCGTTAGAAACTCGTGCCAAAGTAAATCGCGCTGGATTCTGCTTTTTGTACGCTCCGTAAAAAAACCGGTCACTACGTTCCCTGTGTCAAGGCTTTCGGCATGTCCCACTTAGACAAAATCTGAAGGAAAGGGATTGACTGACAAGCATGATAGGTGGACTGATGGCTTTTTCCCGAGTTTGACATTGTGAACTGCGAAAGGCGATTGGAATCGCCCGCCATTGTCCTGCTTGATCGCGGGGAAGAACAATTGCCATGCGTATTTTGTAAGGCCGACTCGGCTGAAGACTAGAGCATCGTAGGCGAATCTTGTTGATATGGTGGTTGTTGTTGCTACTGTTAAAACTACCATTCGCGTTGTCAAGTCGTACGACGCTGCGAGGTCTGGCCATAGTCCAGAAGATGGTGGAAGCCGAGTGTCAAGCACACAAACAATGGAGAGAGCTCTGGGACGGGTCCGGCATTCACCGTGAAATAACCATTTCTTGCGAGTTTTCGAATTGATTCTAGTCTTTGGAAGATTCGTGTTAGCGACGACCATTGCGCAAGAGGTACAAGCCCCTTACCTGGCATTGTCTTCCAAATCCATGCGACTTCCTATGTTTTTCTAGGCCGTCTCTCTTCAAACAGGGATTTCCAGGATGCCGTACTCGCTTCCTCTTGCTCTGCGATCTCTGAGCCTCAGGTCAACGCAAGAGACCAAGTTTTAACAATCGGGTGTTTCAGGCCACTTCACTTCCTGCGTTAGGCGTCATTCTGCTTCTGCTGCCTCTCGGTCATACTGAGCTCCTTGGCGTCGTTGGCTGACAAGTCAACCCCAGCGTGTTGGCCGGGTTTGCGTAAGCCCCTTGGGTACAGAGAAACCTCGGTAATCAATAGAGAACTCGACTAACCTAGAACATAGCTTTACCCGCTGTAAAGTCCGAGTGAGGCGGTTCTGTTCACACTGTCGTTCGCTGTTTCCGTCGCTGAAAAACCGGCTGCATCCTGGCAAGGAGTCAAGGACTGCATGCTTTCTTCTTCGTCTGGCTGAGGGGAAAGGCTAGTAACGTAACATTCGTTTCTCGGTAGTTTATGCTGATGCGGACAATCCTGGCATCATAGCGAGATACGCGATGGTTGTTGGGTCGTGGTTAGGGTCGTCGTAGCATCGTGTCCATCTCCTATCGCGATCGATCTCGTCTCACGGCACCACACCGAGTTTTTCCCTGTGGATCAATAATTTCTTCTTTTCATTCAACTACCTACGAATCTGGGCAGGGTTGTCCGAACGGTCTTACCGCGTTTCTTGGATGGGTTTTGTTGGGAGCTGGCGTCTCGTTGGTTGGCGATGACCGCGGGAACCGCGGTTCCAGTGGCCTGACTGATCTTCGAGCTCTTACCAAGCTCGTCAAAGAGATTTTAACAGTGCCAACGTCTCATGCAGTGGAGGACGCATCCCGTCGCCTAGCGGAGTGCTGAAAATTCCGCACTCTCGAAGAACTTTGCTGGGTGTTGATGTTTGAATTGTGGGTTGAAGGACAAAGGCCTCCTGAACATAATTAGCTTAGGCCAACGGGCAGATTTGACAGTTGCAAGTCCAAGCGTCCCCACGGGTTGTCGTTCGAAGGCCTGCAACGCCCAACAACGTCGTGCACATGATGGAAGAGAATGTATGATGGACAAGACTCAAGGACAATGAAGACGATAGCACGGTGAACCGTGAGCGCAGAAACGGACAACAACACGAAGGCACAGCGAGAGAGTAGGGTGCTCGACAACGATGAACAGGGGGTTTGGTCGGACAGGTTGAGAAACCCTTTTCAAAGTGTTAGTAGTGCCCGACGGCGTCTCCGCGGAGATTGACCGGCGGGATGCTCAGCACCGCCATCACCCACGAGAGGTCGTGTGCAGCCCACACAGGACTCCTTGTTACAGGCTATTCTTTCCGGCCAATGCCCATCTCGTCATCGCGAAGAATCCGAGAACGGCTCGGTTCAAACGCGCTAGAACGATGGCTTACGAACGAGCCTTCTGCCTGTCCAAGCGTGAACGAGGCGGTACCAGCTCGCCTTCTGGAATTGGAAGCATGTCAAGAAGCTCAAAACCCCCAAAGTCAGATAGTGAATCATTGGACGCCAAGAAGCATTGGTAGAGCTCGGTTGGCCTTGAACTCGGGGTGCCAATTCGGCGCCGTTTGAGCTGCCCAAGATGGTATCAAATTTGGCAGTGAAAAAAAAGCCTACTGCCCTGCCCCGTCTTTGCAGTAGTCTGAGACGAGGCAGTCACCAGACCTTCGGAAGAGACGCTGTGGTCTGGGGCAACGTGGTGTTTTTGACGCCGCCTTGTCCATGCCCGTGAGCGCCTACAATGTTTCTGAGAATCGTTTCTCCCACAACCCGTTGAACTGTCAACTTCGGGATGGATGAGGTCTAAATCCTGGCGCGGCCATCGGTTGAACTAATCGAGGATCGCTTAAGGGGGGCAACTCGAACGCACCCGCAGCAGGTCCGAGATGCTACACCGGTTGATCGCTAGCTCGACGACTACGCACTTTGACTCCATCCCACGACGCGCGGGGAGGGGCATCGAAGAGATCCCT
This sequence comes from Colletotrichum neosansevieriae, assembly GCA_036785495.1. Lineage (NCBI taxonomy): Eukaryota > Fungi > Ascomycota > Sordariomycetes > Glomerellales > Glomerellaceae > Colletotrichum > Colletotrichum neosansevieriae. Next base: position 154,407 of record JAVHLV010000138.1, on the reverse strand, counting down.
CGGTTGTGTTTCCTTTCTTATGTCGTGATTCTTGGGGCCTATCAGTACCCCCCTGACCGGCCCCTGAGCGCCGAGATGAAGCCACCGGTGCGGAGATTGAAGGCAGAAGAACAGCAATTTTTAAATGTAACAAGATTTGCAACCCAACACAGATCATGAGTAACGGAAAACTCTTGATCACCTCTAGTCAATTCGTGACCCGTTCCGCTTGACCAAGACAGAGCTTAGGAGGCCGTGCTTGCACCAGAGTCCAAAGGAGGCTAAAAGCAGCGCCCGGAACAACGGCCGGCTCGAACCTATGTCCCACACACCTTTCGTTACCGCAAATGCCCGCTAAGGTTTTCGGCTGAGGGCGAATTGCTCGGGGAAAGCTCCGTGTAGAGTGAATACTGCGACAAGTCTCGCCTCGAGGACCCTCCCCTTTACGTCAGAATCGCGAGAGTCCTCTGGTCCTCTCGTGTGGTGCTGAAGCTTATCACAATGAAGGGCGGGGAACAAATGGCGACCGCCATCACCCACTTTACGGCGTAGTTGAATCAGTTATCATCGCCTAAAGCCAAGACAGGGCTTTCAGACCCTGATCCCGAGATACCGGCTAGTATGACACTGGGCAGCACGCCCACAGCGAACACCGCAAAACAGAACACACCCGAAGGCCTTACGACGTGGTACCTTCGAGAAGAGCTGATGGGGACCCTCCGCGAGGGGGGCAGAAATAGGAACAGACCAAGAAGCCGCCACGATGGGCTGAGCTCGAGCAAAGTGTATATGGGTTGAGAGACATCCAGCACCGTACTACCTACGTACGTAAGGTCCAGTTAAAGTAGGGTATACGCAGCAAAAGCAGTACCTACAGCAGATGGACCGGGGATGGGCGGGCCGAGGCTATGGTACCTAGTTCGAGCAATTCAAAGGGGGCGATTACAGGATAGCCACTCTAGCGTGCGTATTGACACGAACCTGGAACCCACTAATAAATGACACGAACACCGCAATACAGCTGACACGGACTGGCGATAGATGCCAGCAAACTTTTTTTCATCTACCGACAGGCTACGGCTGGGCTAATCCTCGTAGCGCCCGAGAGACAGGCGCAGACGCAGTGGTTTCGGTGCGACGACGACGAGAGGGAAGGTCGGGTGAGGCGGCGACATCGGACGGTTTTGCCATAACTGAAGGCTGTGGGCGACAGGGGAGGAAAGTTTGTACCTGAATCGGTGCTGTCTGTTCGCCTGTCCCGTCCGTTTGTGTTGATGTCTAGTCCGTTGCTTTTCTTTGTTGAGAGAGAGAGAGAGAGCGAGAGAGAGGAGAGTCCGTGAGACGGACATGATCAATGTTCGCCCACAGGCCTAGTTCCAAAAGTGCAAAACGTAGGCAGTTGAGAATCCAATTTTTTTCTTCTTCTTCTTCTCTTTTCGTAATTCCTTTTCTTGACCGCGTGGCTGCACTGGCCGCGTTTGTGTCCCTGCTGTGTCTTAGCAACAATGTGACCCTGCTTCATCCTCAACTCGCGGTTATTCGGTTGTTCTTATAACGGCAACACGACTCTCCGCAAAGACACTCCTTATCCAGACCGCGCCAGTAACTCCCAGAATAGTCCACCGTGACCTCCTGCCCTGACTCGATGCCCTTGCTGACCAGAACGATGCGTTGCGTGCTCATCCACACGAATTGCTGAAACTGCGCGTTGGCCTTGCAGCTGTGGTTGACGAACCTCGTGAAGTTGCCCTGGCGTCCTTGCCAGATCTGATAGGCCCGGACTCCTGTTGAACTGTCCATGACATCCATATCCCGCAGGTCCTTCGTGACCAGGCCCACAAACTCGCCTATCGCCGCGCCGCGCTCGAACGAACAGAGCGCCATCAGGCCGTTGTTGCGTCCGTCCGACGTGCGGAACACTTGCACCGGGTAGGGGCTCCGCCGTCCGGATCCGAAAAGGGTCGGGAAGCAGTAGCACGAGTTGACCTTGGGGTCCTCTGACTGCTCCTGGCCACACGCGTGACACGTGTGCATCCCCTGGACGCAAGCCACGGCGTTGATCGGGGGCACCCAGCGCGGGTCATCCGTGCCCCATGCGCTCATGTCCATGACGGAGTGCTCGAGCTGTTCGAAGCTGAAGTATGGATCGTACTCGAGATACGTCGAACGCAAGGGCACCGGATCCGAACCGTCCTGCCGGATCACCCAGTCGTGCGGGTGGCCGCAAAACCGCCTCTGCGCCGTCTCTCCTACAATCATGAGGAGCTGCCGCCACGTCGGATGCAAGGTATCCGCAGCAACCTCGATCCGCGGCCGCAAGCATCGCAGCCGTTGCATACTGTCCGGGTTGAAGCCGACGCGGTACTTGCAGAAGCGGTAGAGACCCATGCCGGCGAACACGAGCGCGGCCCAGCCACCGGCGTCCTTGATTTCCTTGTAACCGCGCCAGATGGCCATCTTGTTGCGCAGTTCCTTCTCGGACCACCCGAAATCGTTGCAAGCCTCGATCAGTGCCGCCTTGCGGCGCTTCGTCGGCGACATGCCCGGGTTCGTGACGGCGAGCAGCTCGACGTACGAGTCGAAGTGCTCGATCCACCGCGCTTGGACAATGACTTCGATGGAGCGGCACGCGCGGCTCGCCTGCGTGACCTTTCGGCAGAAGACGTTGCTGCGGTTGAAGGTCCCCTCCACGTCCACGTCGGCTATGCTGCCGTCTGTCACGGACGGCGGCTGAAGCAAGCCGAGCTCGAGCTGCTCGGGCACGTGGATCTTGCCGGCGTTGTTGATGGTTGCGGTGGCCGCCGTTGCCGTCAACTGCCACTGTTCGAGTAGGCTCTGCGGGTCCAGACTGATGCCCCCGTGAATTTGCTCCCAGATGCTGACGACGAACTTCTCGATGGACGATTGTTGAGGGATAAACACCACGTCCGCTTGGATTTTGGCGCGCTTGGGGAAACTGTTGCCAACCTGCATCTGCCGCTGGGTCTCTGGCTCTTCCTCCACAACTCGACCAGATCCCCTGATAGGTCTCAAGGAACCCGTGCCTTTCCTCCGAGAGGCTGACGGTCCGGCTGCTGCATCCTCGGGGGGCGCAAAATGCGGCATTTGCGATGGTGGTGGTCGCGCCGGTAGATGCACCAACGATTGGTTGGGTCCAGATTCAGAAGGGCCGGCGTCTTCCGTAACTACCTGCTCGGCGACGATAGGGGGCGTTGCAACTTTGGGTGGTTCTCTTCCTAGATTACTCGTGTTTGAACTCCGTGTTGCGCTTGGTGCTATGATGTTGGATAGGTCGACCATTTTCTGTGTGTGGCTGGTTAGCCGCCAAAACCCCTCGCAATCAACCAACTCTTACTCCGGATATGGCTGATACGAGAAACCCAACAATGCCCAGAAGACAAAGCCGGAAGTTGAGCTCATCAGTTTTCTCTTCCTTTGAATTGAAAAGATTCTGATTTGCACTTGGACTTTCCTCGTGGAAAGGTGTCGTGTTGTCAACCAATATGGGTATGGGAGTTCTCGCAAAACCACATCATCGCAGCCCAACCGGCCTGATCCCAGGATTTGCAACTTACCGAGACGACTGGAGAGCGGGGTGATCGCCCCTGTGTCTCCGTTTCACCATCTTGAATGAAGGCTTCGAATCGGAGGACGGGGTTCGACAAGCTGCCGGACGGATAATCCCGCAACGTTTCCGCAAGTTGGTCTAGAATTACGCGGCTTAGGTTCTCTCGAAGAGAATCCATCTGTTCAGGGGATGCCATGATTGTGTCCCCTCGGCGGTAAGGATTGATTTTTTTTTCTTGTTGCAGTAAGAGAGAGAGAGAGAGAGGAAAAACAAAAAAGCCACTTGACGAAAAAGAGTCTTGGTCGGACTGATCACAGCAAGTACTAGCAGACGTACAATAGCTGCAATGTCATGTCAGATTGACCGCGGAGTACCCGAGAGGACAATGGCAACGAGGTTAAAAGGGAAAAAAGACTGTGCCCAAGAGGAGACGGATCGAAGCTTGTCTCTTTGGTTATCAAACGGTTGATTACTGGGTATCATGACTGGACTGCTACAGGCGGGCAGCAGCAGCACCAGGCATCAGCTTCCAGTGTCACGGCGAAGTGTGGGAGGAGCCGGCACAGTTTTAATGGCGGAGAAAGAGACCGGCGCAGGACCGGCACGCACCTCAGCGAAGAGAGAGAGAGAGAGAGAGAGCGATATTCAGGGTCCACTTCTTGCTTGCGTTCTTACTCTTGAGAGGTGGGGTTCGATTCCGCCAGCAAAAGCAAGGCAAGCCGAGCCTGTCTTAGTCTTGTGTGTGTTGAGCGGCGAGCCTGTGTGAGAGGTGAGAGGTGAGAGGGAGACAGTCGCCCAGAGTCTAGCCCATTAAACGCCAGCCTAACCCGGTCGAGCATGGATCGTCCGTGGGCAGACAAATCATTTTACTGCGTGGGCAGAAAAGTCCGACGCGCGGAACGGGGTGGGTGGGACTGGGCAGAACGATCCGCCTCGGCATCACACTCTCACACACACACCAACACACCACACCTACTTAGCCGTTGTATGTAGAAACTGTTAGCAACTTAGCAGCGCCGTCACAGCCACACTTTGCAAACGGCTCTCTGGAATGCTCCTTTCTCGCGTGTCTTGGGGCTTCAAACAACGTGCTCTGGCTAGTTGGGTATCAATCTATCAATCATGTCGTGTAGAGCCCCTCTCTCCCTCTCCCTCTCCCTCCCCCTCCCCCTCCCCCGCCCATGTCTGGTCATATATGACTGAAGCTGGGGGCCGGACACACAAACAGGGGGGGCTTACCCATTGGCAAACCGAGAAATTCAGAAAATCAACCGAGAAAGAAAAAAAAAGAGCGTCTTAATTACGAATAGAGTTTCCGTGGCGCCAGTTAGCCGACGTCATCCCCGACACAGCAAGGTTCCATGAAAACAGCCAGTCTGAGCCACAAATCGCTCCTTATTAGGGCTGCTCTTTAATTAATAGTATTCGTCCATCTCGTCTTTTCCCCCCTAGGGCCCCTACTCCCACGCAGTACGGGTATCTACCCTTCAAAGGATTCGGCCGGCACCCGTCCATCCCCTGTCCTCGTTGGCGCGTTGGACAAAAAAGAGGCCCAGCCCGAGAGAAAACCACTGGGGAACTTCCAATCTATCGAGGGTTACAATTGCCGTCAGACGCTCTCGGGGAAGCCTTAAACCTTACCCCATCACTCGAGCCGCGCTTCACGTTCAGTCCCTCCCCGACCGACCTCTTCACGCTGCGCCCTATACCCCTTTTCCGGGCAGTCCTCGTTTCACATGTCTCTTTTTGGGTGTTCAGGATTCCAGGCTTGGACTGTGAGCTGAAGCAAGGAACTTGCTTCGTGTCTGAACCTGAGCGCCCCCCGCGGCTGACAAGCTTCTAGAGCTCACCTCGACATAAAAGGTTACCAAAGAGCTCGCTCTCACCTCGACGTTGCAGGCCCGCGGCCCCAGGACTCCTCACCTCACCCTCCCCCCCAATTGAGCCAAAACGCGAAATCCCCAATAACGCTGATAGGAATCGAACCCATCTCCACTATTAGGTACGACTGATGCACACCCCCGTCGGACGGGCTCCGCGAAGACAAAGATGCTTTTTTTAAGGTTTCGACCATCGACAAAACGACCTGCTTCTTGTGGGTTATGATCCGACTCTAGAAGGAACAGAAGGGGGCCATTTAGCATGCCCTAATCTCTCAGACCGTTGCTAGCGTGTAACCTGCATCGCCGGAATCTACCGTGATCATGAACCCTTCCAGGGATGTGAGAGGAATGCGGGGACGTGCTCTCGAGATCCGTGGCACATCGACATCTTTACGAGAGGGAAACGTTTGTTGAGACCATCTGACAGGTCCTGAGTTGTGTCCTTCCTTGATCCTTGGCAACCAAACAATCCCGAGTTTGAGTTTGCTCCTCGCCCTCGTATGCACTAACCGGATCAGCTTGCGGTCCCTCGTTTCAACATCCAATCCTTAGACCTTTCGTCCGCTTCCAAGTTCGTTACGAGTCTCTGTGCGTTGACCGAATCTGAACAATCCCAGTGGTCCCGATGCCGCCTGTCGGTTACGGGTGGGAAACTCAACGCATCGGCAGTCCGTTGATAGGGCTAGCGCTTAAAGGAAGGCCTGTCACGAGAGGAAGGATCCGAGGAACTGGTTCTGAAGGCAGTTCATGCAGAGTCGAAGACTCCACAGCCGAGGCGTGACTTGCGAGTTTTAGACTCGGAGCCTCATGCTGAACAGCTTCTTTCTACAAACTCGAGACCTGTTTACAACAACGTCTAGGTTGATCGGCAACACATGCGAGTCAACGGTCAAAATCCACCCTCTAACCCATGACTCTCAAAGTAGACTAACGCGGGCGCCGATGCCGTTGGTCCCAGGGGCATAGTGCTGCGTAAAGTCATAGCCAAGTGCTTGAGCGCCCTATCCCAACATCTACTAGTAAGTCGGCCGCAAAATGAAAAATCAGAAATCGCTACGTGGCCTGTCATCCATATTCTCACACCTCGGCCATCTCTATCGCCTTCTCGCCATCTGACTCGGTCTCCTTGCACAGCTTGAGGAAATCGTCCGTCTCCAGGACACTGTCAGGGTGGACAGCGAAGATTCGTCCGAAGTTCTCGCTGGACACACGGGGTCGATCATCCATCTCCCTGTACTTCTGCCGACGTACGTTGTCGTAAACGTCCAGTATGCTTTCGTCCACCTTGCCGAGGAAAGCTCCTGCCAGAAACTCATAGAGCTCTCCGACAACATCGACAATGCCCCCGGTGAGGCCGAGCCCTCCGCTACCGAGATCGGTCTGTCAGTATCAATGCGCACGATGAATCGATTACTTGATTAGGAAAGGGACGTACAACGGGTTGCAGAGATGCGCTGCGTCTTGCAGCAAGCAGGAACCGGCCAACACGCATCTTCTTCTTGGCGTAGCGTTGATGGACTCTGTGCGGGCTTATGCCGACGAGTTTGTACTGTTCAGGTCGAGGCCGTCCTGGCTGGCAGTATGGTTCTGAACCTCTCGGGACACCGGGCGATGATTTCGTCCCTCGTCCGTCCCGGGTCCTCTCCGTAAGTGACGCGCCAAAGGCCGTCTTCGGTAATCTTTGCCGTCATAAACCAGTCCTTTGCATCCAGGATGAAGTTCGAGTCGGTGTATTCGAACTGCTCGAAATCGTAGTACATCTACACCACCCCGATGGTCAGTCTCGACAATACTTTGAGGCCAGCGAAGATTGTGTCAAAGAGACGTTACGTTTGTTGCCATCATCTGCTGATCCCATGTTCTCCCCGGGAAATAAGAGACACCGGCGAACGATACTGTTGGCTCCGTCGCATCCGACGATGTAATCAGCCGACATTTGCCATTTCTCGCTGGTGCGGCTGTTCTCCACGTCGACCCAGGCCTTACTCTCATCCTGTCCGATCCCCGTCACACGATAATCATAATCAAAAAGGTAGGTGGCCGTGGATAGATCTTTGGAATGGTCATAGATGATCCGAGCTAGGTCGCCCTGGGGTAGCGCGACTAGCCTGTCTGGGTCGTTCCCGTGGACTTCATTGCTGAGGCTGGCGATATTTGTTCCGTCCGGTTTCCGCCATGCCACCTTATCGGGCAGGTAGCCAAGCTTGCGCACGCTGTCACCCAGACCGGCGCGATTCAGAACCTTCATTGCTGGTGGAGCACAATGCGTGGCCCGAGGCCTGTCATCTAGTCTTGAAGTTTGTTCAATGATCGTGACAGGAATGCCATCTCTCCTAAGCATGAGCCCTAGTAGCTAGCCGGCAGGGCCGGCCCCGACGATGATGACCTGCGTCCTTTTGTTAATTGAAGTCTAACTAACGAGAAACGTATAGTTGAATTCACCTCTTGGAAACCTGGGCGCATGATAGCAAGTCTGGTTGCTCCGGGCAAAAATAAGTGGTCTTCTGAACGAGTGTGCAAGTAAAGCAAAATACGAAATGCGGCCTCGTTACGACAGAAAGAGACTTCGATTTGTCATGAATCCCATTGTATGAATCTGACAGATGGAGTCGTTTTGGCCTGACTTGCTTCGTGATCCATTACTCTGTCGTCCAATGTCGCGAATCAAACTCACATGAACCCCGTTCCCCGCGCACTCAAGACCCCCCCTCCACATCGAGGCTGCCAACGCTTTTTCGGACTTCCTCACACCCCGCAAACAGCGATGTTACCTTTCCTCCCCCACATCACACAACGTCTAATCAACTAAACCAGACCCATCGCCACATATACCTCCAAGGCATACAGTCGAGACTGTCCATGTCGCGAGCAACTAGGCGAGCAACTAGGCGTCAGTTCTGTGAAAGCAAAGCCTTGGTGCCACGCGGTATTCCGCGACTAGCACCGGGTAGGATCTGCGAGACTACTGCCTAAAACCACTAGGACTCGAACTCAACTAAAGGCAGAGATGGTCAGGGGTTATCATGACACCAACAAACGATCTTTGTGTTGCGCAAAACAGCCGGCGGGATTACGTTTTCCCAAGGGCAGGGAGAAACTCAGAGTTCACTGGCACATGAGCAACATCCAAGCAACGTCCATTATCGGAAATCGATGAGATCTTGGCAGCTATCCTAGTTGAGTAAGCTGATCTTGCCCCTAGCTAAGCTGAAATGCGACGCGGTCCAACACCTCTCTGACCCAACGCTCTGTAAATAATTCAACCGATCCACTGGTCGTCTTGTACTAAATCCGACGTCATTAAGCTCTTGAAATATGCCATACGGCCCGAAGGCCGCGTAGTTTGTCGGAGACCAAGGCTCCTGCGAATGGATGAACTTGATCCAAGCTCTACGCATCTGTTCGCCAGTTCGCTCTGCCGCTGGCGAGAATGACAGGTCAAATCCACCAAAGAGTAAGACTAGATCGATCGCATGATTTGCCCCATTAGATGGCTGCCAAGGATTTGCTTCGTCGATGACACATCGGTAGACGGGAGTGCCGGCGCTCTTGCCCAAGCCAGTGAGCTCGTGTGCGGGGAGCAAGAACTTGCAGTCGTTGATGAAGTCAAGAGCGCCCAGCTTACAAGAAGATTCCCTGTCAGGATAGATGTTGTACCACTGTTTGAGAACTTCGCTGTGCTCCCCCGCGAGGTCAAAGACGCCGACAATTTCGGCGGCTTTCACTGACCAGATGCCATCACGGAAAATCACAGCCCAAGAGAATGATCAGAACTTCCATCAACAGACCTTGAGAGAACACACTAACCTCATTTTGCACATTACTGATCAGTAATCTTTCAGCTCCTCCCAGACCTGTTTGCCACCCATCGAGGGATGGCTCCACCTGAAGAAACCAGGACTGGATCCCAGACATCACCACGGCCTGCACCAAAAGTTCTGCCGTTGCTGTGCTGAGATCAATCTCGCCTTACTTTCTCAGGCAATCTTTAGTGGTGTTGCGCACAAGAGCAGCCTTGTCTCTCGGCTGGGGAGGGGAGAGATACAGCGATCCAGATGATAGGGCAACTTGACGAGCTGGTGCCCCCCTACCAAGATTCGCGCGACAATAGAATGCACCAGCGCTCTCTCCAGCAAGCGTTACCGCTTCCTGCGTATATGTAAGGTGCAGCCAGAGCTCTGGAATGGTTGAAATTTTGATGCTCCGGATCACCACCAAAGTCAGCTATGTGACTCTGAACCCAGTTCGAAGCTAGCGCTTGATCCTGCAGAGCCAAGTTCACTGAGCTGTACTCATCGCCAAATGCAAAAAATGTTCAGTCGATATTGTACGTTGATGGCAATAATAGGTTGCCCCATGTCCCAAGAGTCGTTGACAATTCGCGACATATCTGTGCACTTGGGTTCAGTACGCAACGCAAGATGAGAGCACTGGTTGAGGCTTCGATGCGAGACAGAGGCGCGCGTGAGCACCCACCACAAAGCCCAGAGGCTGCGCTGCCAAATGTCACGGATTGTGAGCCGCCTAAGAAGATCTAAGATTCAGTTCCAATCAGGATGAGCCACCAGGGTTTTCTCCCAAATCTGCCATGGATCCAGACTAGGACAGGTGTCTGTTGGCCTGTGTGCTTTTTGGGAACGGTGACGTCCAAGTTGAGGCACTCGAACTCATCTTCTGGCTCCGTTGGAAGTGTATGCTTCGGCGGTATGCGTAACAGATGACGTACGTCTATTGGAATTTGAGGGCATCGAGGGCTACCATGATGAATGACATGTCGGAATACGACATCAAGCGGATGAAGAATATAAGGTAGGTGGTTTCACCCGAATTCTGTGTAGTTTAGTTCCGCTGAATAGCTCTTTACGGGCTCGGGGCTCGCGAATCGTTTTGAGATTCCACCGTATGGGATGCCGCGGTATTAGACAACCGACGGAAGCTCTATTCCCACGAGAGTCGAGCCCAGAGCCGTGTGTTTACGAGTAGAGACCATGATTCTTCGTCCGGCTTGATGAGTAATTAGCCGTGGTTACAGTGCCGAAATTTCGGTTGCCGTTCCCACATTCAGCCGGCCCGGCGAGTGGAGGTCCCCACCCGGTTGTGTGCCGGGGTAGGTCGTGAGGCGACTTCTCATCACTACATATCATCTTCATTCATACGAGACCATGTAAATCTTCTCCTTTTTTTCTTCGCAAGCTCTACGGAATTTCAACCAGGTAGAAAGAACTTAGTCCAAGCTTCTAACAGCGAGTCCAGTCCAACCGTGTCGCTGATCTTCGTCAGCGACTGGTACTGGTCCGAGATTGCGCCCGGTCCTTCTTTATAAACCCTCTTTCCATCTTGATACACGGCAAATCCTTCGGTATCTCGAAATTTCTTCCATGGAGCTTTGCCCTGCGCAAAAGGTGATGATATCAGCAGCGAACGCCTCCGCAGACGCCCGCTGACTTGGGTTTAAATGCTCATTATAATCCTGGAATAAAAACGCCACATCCAGAATTAACGTGAGTGGAATGGCCCTTGAATCGTCCATCCCACGGGTTTGGCTCTGCAAACTCCAGTAGAAAGGAGTCGCCAGGGAAGCTCTTCACCCACGAACGTGCTGGCGCTCGGAAGCCGATATCCGAGGCAAAACTGAGAATACGGATGAGGGCATCCTCATCTTTCGTGTCTTCAGCTATCCCGTACGACCCGTACGTGGTGAGGAGCTTTGAAGCTTCGTCGGGATGATCCGCCATTGAAGACTTGATGGATTTGATGAAAGACGCTGCGATGCCGGCCTTTCGCTGAAGAAGTCCAGCTAACCCAAAAAATGCTTGCCTAGTTGATAACCATTAGATGAGGAGCTCTATGATTCAAGGCGTCTACTTACATCTAGAGGAAGATACCCAATCATGATCGCCTTGCAAGGCAGATTTCACGGGATGAAGCTGTTGGATGACACCGTTTAGTGGGGAAGTAGACGCATTGAAATCATTCAGGGACTGCGTTGTAGACGCAGGTGTATCGTTTTGGTTCCGTCTTTTGCAGGGACGCCTGGTGTTTTGCCAGCAGGTCCACTGAAGTGAATATCATTAGATCCATCGCGATGCAGAGTCCATCAAAGGCCATTACTGCGTAGTAGGTCACTGTAACTTAACACGAGCAAGCCCCCTTCGGCGTCATCTTTCAACCTATGTACATCGGCGTGACATTGGCGAGGCTATTATGATCCTTGGTGCTGCGATTGATTACAAACAAACCGTTGGGAAGGAAGAATTTTGGCTGCATCTCAGCACGCTACTGCTATAGCCAAGTGAACCTAACACCAGACTCATTCAGGCACCCCAAGGCACACCCTTTCCTTTGCCCTTTTCTCTTTATTCTTCGCTCTCCAATGGGGTGTATATCTCCTCATCATCATCCAAAATATCTACACAAGAAGTAAGCATTATTCCTCTAGTCATCAATCAGTTTTACTAAATATATATCATCTTGATCTTACGTGAGCTTTTTCTATCACTAGCCTATGTTATCCACTAACCCTCAGTTTCCTGAACCTTGGTCGCTGGCAACATCTGCCATTAGACGCTATAACAGATACCATAGATAGCGCACCAACCAAGGATATCACCTTTCAGGCATAATCAACATAAAGTCCTGGATGATAGACCACCTTCGGGTCGCGCAAATCAATGTCAAGCAAGCGCGTAAGCGTATGTTCAATCTGAGCAAATACATGGCGACGAGGAGAAAGCAGTGGCATGTTGTTGCGATTCAAGACCCTCCACCGGATCTGCCATTCCTTGGTAACAAATTCAAGCATTACCGATTGATCTACCACACCAAGGAGGGAGTAGATCTCAACGCTTACAACAACCCTCGAATGATGCCCAAGTTGAAGCCAAACTCTCGTGCGAAACGCGACAAAGACTTGCTGAAAAGTTGCCAGCAAGTGCCACTCTATAAAGTGGCATTTTTAGTGCACAAGGCGATTCCCGAAGCCGACTACAACATTGACTGGCATCCCAAAGAGCCCAACGAAGAGCTTCTAGTTACCCTGAGGCTCAACACAACTTTGCCCGTCCCCATCCACATACACAATATTTACAACCACCCTAACGGATCGCGACTCGGACTGAACATCGACAACATACTCCAGTTGTGCACCCTCGATGCGTTGGTCCTGTTTGTGGGAGACTTCAACCTGCACCATCCCCTATGGGGCGGGAATAGTCTTGCTGCTGATCGAGTCACTGATGCATCGAGGAAATTGGCAGAAGGATTCTCGGCGGCCGACTTTAGGTGCCTTTTGGATCCAGAAGTCATCAAGAGCACGTGGTCCCGCTCGGAAAAGACTGGTTCTAGCGAGTCAACCATTGATCTGGCCTTTGCTTCGGAACTACTCTATCCTCTTGTTGAATCCTATCTGATGCTCGAACCCAAGGGCTTCACATCGGACCATCGGATCTTGGAGACGACCCTCAGCGTGCAGCCTAATCGCCGGACTGATTCCCGCTATCGCTGGCAGGGGGTGTCGCGTCCGGCGTGGCGCGCTGAAGTCGGGCCAAAGCTGAAGAATCTTGACCCGCTTCCATTGAACACCGAGAATGATCTCGACCAATTCTTCGCTGAGGCAGATCGGATCTTACAGGATGGGAGAGACAAGCTCGTTCCCAAGACAAGGCCGCCCAACATCAACACCAGAGCCAGGCCTTCTGATCCTGCAGATCGAGCTCCGGGCAAGAGGATGAGATTCCGGGATCAAGAGAAACGCAACGACAATCGAAAAGCCTCCTCTGGCAAGAGAAAGGCGCAAGGCGCGGCCCCTACGCTTCAGAGTGCACCAACTAACCCGCAAAGTTCTACCTCGTCCGATACACCTACGCCCACACACCCGCGCCACCAGCGCACTAAGAACTGGCGCATGCATCTCGGTAACCGGGACATCTGCATTCACAAGCTGGCTTGCCTGGCAATTCGACTGGCGGATGCATCTCGCCAGACGGACGTTCCTGACTTTGAGAAAGATGGAAAGTATTACACGACTGTTGACGAGAAGGCCGAGCTGCTTGTATCCACGCTTTGGCCTGATTACAGTCAGGCCACCGAGCAGCCACCGGCCCTGGAGCTTCCTGACCTCGGCGGTGAGGTGGACGGTGAAGACACGGCGCTCATGGTCCTCAAGCCCGGAGAGTTGGCTCACACGGTGCGCCATATGCCTGCTCACAAGGCCGAGGGAAAGTCCGGTATATCTATCGACGCACTGAAGATGCTGCTGCCTTCGAAAGACGACCCAGAAGACCTTCTGACGTCTGTCTTTGAGAGGCCTCTGCAAGCCTGCCTCAAGTTATGCTATCATCCAAAGAGGTTTAAGGAAGCAATTACAGTCATGATCGCAAAGCCTCACAAGGACCCAACACTTCCGACAAGCTATCGGCCCATTGCCCTGCTCTGTCCAGTGGCCAAGATTGTGGAAAAGCTGTTCGCAGTCAGACTCACAAGTTGGCTCCTGGAATCCGGCGTACTTCCCTTCGAACAGTTTGGGTGTAAAGGAAGAAACACCAACCAAGCTCTCGAGTCACTCATTAACGCTGTTTACAACAACTGGACTCATCGCGACAGGAAACGATTTGTGTCTATGTACGCTCTCGATATCAAGGGCGCGTTCGACCGCGTTCGCCGTGCGCACCTGCTACGGATCTTGAGGAAGTATGGCGTTCCGGACTGGATGATCATGTTCATCTGGTCTTTTTTATCCGAACGAAGCACAACCGTCCGCATGCAGGGAGCGGAGTCGCAGAAGTTTTGGGTTAACATTGGCATCCCGCAAGGAAGCCCTCTGTCCCCCATTCTCTTCGTCTTCTTCTCTATCCCTCTGCTCGAAAAGCTCAAGGAGGAGAGAAGCTTGGTCACCAACGAGAACGCTGTTCTGTATCAATTGAAGCACTTCTTGATTGCCACATTTGTTGACGACATCACCTTCTTAGTCGTCTCCGAGTCAGTCGAGAGGAACAATGAGGCCGCAGAAAAGTTGTTCAAAGCCTTGGTCGCCTTTGCTGAAAAGGATGGCACCAAATTCTCTGCCGAAAAGACACAAGTGATACACCTCTGCAGGCCAGGGCAAAAGTTCAACGACAGCATGCCCAGCCTCGAAGGTGTTCCTCCCAAGGCAGAAAAGGCCATCAAGATTCTCGGACTCTGGCTGGACTATCGTCTGACATGGGAAACGCATGTGGAAGAGGTAAGTGAGCATTCCAATGAACAGACTGCGTCTCGAGACTGATTTCGCCTTGAAAGACTCTGAAAAAGGTCCGGAGGAAAATGTTCCCCCTACGTTGCATCGCTGGATCGACCTTTGGTCCAAACCTCAAGAAGCTTTTGAATAGATACACTAGCGCTATTCTCCCCGTTTTCAGCTACGCATGTCCCGTTTGGTTCGCGGGGTATGACGAGAGGAAGTACAGGGACGAATTTGGCCACAAGCCGAGTGCCAATTCCAGGTGCCGGCTCTCGATCAGTGTCAAGCTTGTCGAGAAGCTGGAGAGCGAGCACAACCACTGCTTGAAACAACTGTCTGGAGCTTACGCCATGACTCACAGCTTCATCCTCCTCAAGGAGCTCGCAGTGCCGACGATTGCTGTTTTTCTCACCAGGATTGTGCGAACATATTGGGCTCAGGTCGTGGAGACGCGGCACGGCGGGCAGATGTCGAAGCGCAATGTGGACTACCCGGATAGACACCCTTACATGCTCGCCGAGGCTAATGCCAGAATCAAGGTTTTGCTACCGGCAAAAGCGCGGCTTCGGCTGAACAAGTCGGACGACGACGATGCCAGGTGCAAGAAGCTCAAACGACGCATCAAGTCCATTGCAGACGACCTCCTCACATGCACAATGCAGACGGATTGGAAAGTGTTTGTCGACTTACGCAGCTGCGAGGCTCGGCACTTCAACAAGTCACCTCCAGCCATCAAAGGGACGTGGGGGAAACACAACTTCAAGGTCTACGAAGACTTGCCCAAGGCTCAGAGCACTATCCTGCTGCATTGCCGGATAGGTGTCAATGGCCTCAACGCATGCTTGCATTTCATGTCTACCAAGGTATGTGCTTGAGTTTCCTTGTGTTCCCTCTCTTACCACCCTCCTTCTCCCCACCCCTTATTAATCCCACATTTTCTCCCGATGCTTCTCCCAGTTCTCCCTTAATTCCCTCACTAACTACCTAGCTCTTTCCAACCTGGGTAGCCCAGTCACATCCTTTTGCGGGGGCATGCGAGACTGTGGGAAAACTCTGTCCACACCGCTGAGGGCACCACTCCTCGGCTCCACCATCCTCTCGCACCCCTCTGCCTCTCTCTCTCTCTCTCTCTCTCTCTCTCTCTCTCTCACGCCTCTCTCACACGACTCCTCCCACTGTCCCACTCTCTCACGCCTGTGGCGCCAGTCTTTGTGGACACACGCTGTCACAAGTGTTTTGCACAGCCAATGATCCCACACAGGTTGCGTGACCCTTGTCCTGCGCGGACCAAGTTCAGAGTTTTCACGGCAGTTGGTCGTTATCATCTTTCTGTCAGCTGCTGCTCGACCGCTGTTGCTATTAAACTTTCTTCCCAACTCTGTTTTCTCCCCTCATGTCCTCAATCCCGAGTTTTCTGACTTGTCACCAATCTTGACTTCTGTTCTCTCGTCCCTACACGTTCCCAAGCCCGGGTCTTGTCACCAACTTTTCTTCCCACCTATGTCCAGAAAATCAGTGCAGTTTAGTTGCACCCAAAAAGTAGGGATCTCAAAGTGATATATAAAAGGTGTTATTCTAGCTAAGATCTAATAGGTTATACCTTTCTAAGCTAAGTATAGGGATTTATAGCCTCAGGCTCCTGCTCCTAGGGTGGGGAAGTTATACCTATCTATAAGTTAGACACACACTTAGCCACTTATAGCTATATACTTCTAGCATAAAATTAATAACTTTAAATATAAACTCCTTAGTTTTAATAACTCTATTTTAATAGTAATTCTATAAGTAAATTAACTAAGTATCCTATTCTATGCTATCTTATATCTTCCTAATTACCTCTATATAAATTAACTTATACTATAATAAAATGCTCTATTTTATCTATATTAAGTTAATATAAATATTAAGAATATAATACTAGATAAGTAGAATATATATAATTCTATACTAATTAGTTATAATAGTTTAGCTTTATTAAAGAGTATTTTAGAACTATTTAATTCTCTATAAATCTAGTAGGGTAGTAATACCCTATTAAATATATTTAGTACTATAGAAGTTATTTAATTGCTTATACTTTTAATAAGGTTACTCTTCTAATTATATATCTACTAACTCTTATATACCAATTTAATACTAAATAGTAGAAAGTAAAGCTAAGTAGATATTAGAAGATCCTTATTTAGTATAAGGTCTTAGTACTAATAGAGTAGTATATATACTTAATAAAGGGCTAGATAACTCCTTAACTTTTACCTATTTTTCTATATTTAGAGTAGATCTCCTAGTATTAATTTAGTTATAATCTTTAGTAAGGGTTTAGTTCTATACTAGTTATCTACTAATAGTATAAAAGAATATATTTACCCTACTAGGTTAGGCTTTAGGTATAATAATATTAGCTACTAATTCTTCTTTAGGTTTAATTAGTTATAAAGCTTTAGCTTTATTATTATTATTATCTAGCATAATAGTATACTCTAAGATAGCACTAGGTTTATACTTATACTACTTAAGTTATAATAATAGCTTTAGGTTAGTAATTTAGTTTTAATAATAATTAAGTTAGTTAGGTTAGTTTTATTAAAACTACTTAGGCTGCTAAGTAGGTTATTATAGTTAGATAACCTTATATTACTCTAGTTTAGCTACTTAGTTTTAATAATAAGGTTATATTTATTAAATAGTATATTAAATTATTTTAGGTTAGATATAAATAGCTTATTAAATCAGCTTAGATTAAAGGGGTTAGTTTTATTAAAGTTAATAAGTAGGTTTAGAAAGTAATATAAGGAGTGGGATAGAGAAGTTTAAGTAAAATATAAAGCCTTAATGCTTCTTAAATACTTTAGCTCTATCTATCTCTATAACTAGCTCCTATTAATTAGCTTCTATAAGTTTATTTAGTATTTTAAGTTACTCTTAGTATAAAATTAGATACTAAAGTAATCTATTCTATAAAGAAAGTAAATTAGTATTAATAATTAGTAACTTAATAGCTACTCTTTCTATAATAGCTCTATCTAATTAGCTCTAAATATAGTTATAATACTTATTAATAAGGAAATTAGAAACTTAGATAAGTAACTATATAGTATTAATTATTATAGCTCTATTTTAGGTAATAAGGCCTTTAAGTCTAGTTTTAAGATTAGGGGTTCTAATCTCTTAGTGCTATACTTACTATAGATATTTATCCCAAATATAATATAAGTACTAAATATTAATATTATATAGAATTATTTTCTAGGAAAATTACTAATACTTAAAGGCAGCAAAGATCTATTTAAAATTATTAGTTATAAATCTATTAATATCTCTTATCTTAGATACTACTATAAGTTATTAATATAGTTAGCAAACTACTAGCTTAGATATAGTTAAAAGGATAGTAATCTTCTACTTCCCTCTATATTATTAGGTTAGCTTAGTTTAGTAGAGTTAGAGATATATAGTAAAGTATTTAGTAATATCCCTTTATTAAATACTTCCCTCTAAATAGGGTAGTAACTAGGCCTGGAAAATAAGGACTAGTTACTCCTACTACTTTTAGTCTCCTTATATATTAATCTAGTATCTAGAGTTTCTAATAGTAGTAATATTTAGGAGAGCTATTTAGTATAAAAGTTCTTAATCTATTAAGTTATAGTTAGGATTTCCTTAAATAGCTTAGATTTATAATTTAGGCTGAGTAAATAGTTAGATTTCTATAAAGTTATATATTCTTAGGCCTATCTTATTAATAGTATTTAAGATTATAGTTTTATTAATTAGTCTAAGAGAAACTTTATACTCTAAGCTAAATATCTTAATATTACTTATTATTATTAATAATATAGCTCTAAAAGGGTATATATATATTACTATATTAAAGTACTTATATTATTAGATTAGATAGTCTATATATATAAGAAACTTCCCTAAATCTATATTTAGTATAGTTTCTCTAAATATAATCTAACTAGTTCTTAGTTTAGTATACCTTTCTAAGCAAAGTAAATAAGTAGGGTCTTACTTAATATACTAATAGGTAAAATAGTATCTAACTAGGTTATTAATATTAAAGAGGTTTTTTAGAAAGTACTAAATAAACTACTTAATCTCCCTCTAAATATAGTAGGAAACTCCTTAGTTTCCTAAAACTAAAATAAATAGTTAGGATCTAGACTAAAAGTCTTACTTTATTACCTTAAAGTAGTTATAGTTAGGTAATATATTTAGGCTCTATACTAGCACCTCTAAGGGTATTCTATATAACTAGTATTAGTCCTGCTTAGTTTAGTATATTCTGAGAGTTATAGAGTTAATTAGATTAAATCTTAGTGCTTAAATAATATCTAGAAGCTAGAGTTTAAAGCTAAGAGTAAGCTACTTAATATACTATATTTAGTATTACTCCTTAAAGAGATTAGTAGCTAGAATATAGAATCTAGCTACTACCTTAGTTAATTTATTAATAAAGTTTACCTTATAATATTCTAAGGTGATTTACTAGAGTTAGTTATATTAAGCCTTAGATACTCTAGAAATAAAAGCTAAAACTATAGTTTAGGTAGTATATCTATAGAAGAATAAATTACTATCTTAGATATTTACTACTATCTTAATAAACCTGGATTTCTAATTACTAGTTTTAAAGCTATATATATTTATAGTATATAAGAGGACTAGGATTAGAACTATTAATTAGTTAAAGACTATAATCTGCTCTACCTAATTAGTATTAATTCTATCTAGAAGGTGCTTATAGGCTTAGCTATTTATCCTCTATACTAGGTAAATTAGTATTTACTAACCTAGGTAGTTAGGGTCTAGCTCTTTAATAGGTAGATTAATAGGTTATCTAGGTCTGTTCTACTAGATTAGGGTATTATTTAGGTTATTATTTATATCTATAATAATAATAGAGAAAGGTATAGAAATTTCTGAGTAATAGTCTGAGTAATAGTAAGTGCTAGTAAATAAATAGTTTTTAAGCAGTAAGAAAAATTAGAAGCAGAGCAAATTAAGGGTTAAGAGGGAAGTATATAGTAGGTATAGAATAATTAGCATAAAGTGGTAAGTATAGTAAGTAAGTAGGTAAGTTTAGCTTAAGATGATACTTAGTAGTAAGGATTTATAAAGATAATATACTATTTCTAAGCCAGAAATAGGTTATCTATAACTTCTTAGTTATAAGAATTCTAGGTAGATAGGTAGGTATTTAGGCTCTTATAGTAGTAAGTAATAATAGAGAGTTAGTGGATTTAGTAGGTATAGTATTATTAAAAAGATTCTAAGTAGTATTAAGGTTAGTATAGTTAGTTTAGGTCTAAATAGCAGGAATAAAATTAAATTCCACTCCTTTCTAGCTAATTTACTATAAAGTTAGCTATATAGAAGTTAGCTATATAGAAAAAAAAATTATTATAAGCTAACTTATCTACTATATCTATATAGTCTTACTATTAATATTATTAGTTTTATCTATCTAATCCACTCTATTTATTTATTCACTTTAGCTAAGATTAATAAAGGGCTTAAGAGAATAATGGTAATAGGTTATTGCTAGTTCTGAGGTATCTAGTCTGGGGGGTAAATTTTTTCAGTTAGTCTTAATATTAATTATTTAGGATTTTTTATCTATTTAGTTTTATTAAATAGTATATTATCTATTTAACTTTCTTATTAATATAGAAAGGGCCTCACTGTCTTAGCTCTAATTTTAGAGGTTTCTCTTTCTAGATAACTATAACTAGATCTCTGTATTTAAATAGTTTATATTATCTTAATTTATGCTAAGCTCTCTAAGCTATATCTTTCTTTCTATTTACTTCCCTAGCCTTTTATTAGAATATTTCTATACAGGTAATATAGAATATAATAAGGTTATTAAGTTAGTCTAGGTTTAGTAGGGTCTATATCTCTTCTTCAATAGCTCTAACTAGTAATAGGTTTAGACTTATTTAGAAGTATACTATAATAAAGTTCTTTAGTGCAAATCTATAGAGGGCTTTATATAGTTAGATATTAAGTTTTATTAATATTCTTAAATTAAGACTATATAGTGTTTTAAAGATAAAGTCTGATTATACCTAATTATCCACACTAATAGATATCTTTCCTAAAATAGCTTAAATTAATTAGTTATAAATTTTAACTATTCTAACTAACTTATAAGATTAAGCTAGTATAAGGATAATAGAGATCCCTTTATTATTTATTACTATGTAAAATTCTATTAATATAAATATAGATTTAGTATCTAGGTATATTAAAATAGGTTTTAATTATATCTCTTCTATTTAGTTTAATAATATAGAGATTGCTTTTTTATATTTATTAGTGATAGTTAGCTTTACCTAGATAAATTAGCTAAGATAGTTAATCTATATAAGTAAGTACTTAAATCCTTTTAATAATATAGAGAAAGGTTCTAAATAGTTAATTTTAATAATCTATATAGGAGCCTTAATCTAGGTTAGCTAACTAGAAATATATAGCTTAGATAATATAAATTATATATACTTTTAGTATCCTTTAATATATATAATAATATCTTTAACTATACCTAGCTAATATACTATTCTAACTAGATAGCACTATATTAATTTTAGCCTAAAATAGCCTAATTTATTATAAGCCTTTACTAGAGCTCTAGCTACCTCTTCTAGCATAAAGCAGAGTTAGTATTTCTCTCACTATAGGTACTATAATACTCTATTCTATACCTTATATAGTTATATTTCCAAAATAGTCTAGTTTAATTTATAATAATTCTAGTTAGAACTTAGAATAAGTCTAGCAGTAATATAAGAATAGATATCTCTATACTATTCTAAGTTTTACTATTTTAGGAGTAGGTAGTCTAGTTTAGTTACTTAATCTATTATTAATAATTAGTAGCCTCCTAGTAGGGTAAAGAACTTAAATCTATTTATAGTAGGTGTTAATTTAATAGCAGTATTAAGAAGTTATATTAAGGTTTAGTACTTATTATTTAGTTATCTAATTAGTTTTTTATAGCCTCTAGTACTATCTTTCTAGATCTAAGTAGTATTAATAAGTTCCCTCTAAGGCTTTAGTACTTCTTTATCTATATAGTTATAGAATAGAAAGATTATATAGAAGAGGCTATTAGCTACCTTATTTTAGGATTTTTTAATATAGTTAATTTTTATATTTAAAAGTCTTAGTTCTATAACCTACCTAGTATAAATACTAGTATAGTATAAGGATATTAAAAACTAGATTAGAGGTTTATAATCTATCTAGATAGTTAATAGCTCTAAAGTTCTAAATATATATATATATTATCTATAAAATCTAATAATAGTAATAAAGGCTAGAACTATAAGGGCTAGAAAGGATAGCAAATAATATAACTCCACCCACAAACAGGCTAGAATAATAAAAATAGGCTTAAAAGATATATAAAGTAATTTGCAGATCTAATTAAAAGAGATCACTAAAAATAAGTATAAATTTGCTAAGAAATTTCTGAAAAACCTGAGAATTAAGTATTAAAACATTAATAATAATTATAATAAGTTCTCCTCACCTCTATGCTTCTCCTCCCTCCTTTATTATAGTTCTTCTATAATAGATCTATATATTAAGAGGGCTCTCTTAGAAATTATACTACTAAGTTCTACTTATTCTATTCTAATTATTCTCTTAAAACTCTTTATAATATTATAAAAGAGAGTCTTAATAGATAAATAAATCTACTTATATAAAAAATATATAAAATCCTATTTATAGACCCTTCTATTTAATAGTTTCTTCTTAGCAGGTAATTTTGCTATTAAGAAGGTCTATTAGATACTATTATTTTCTATTATAAACTATATCTTAATAATAGCCTTATAATCTTCTCTTTCTTATTATATTCCTTATTCTATTCTAAACCTTAATATAGCTAAAACTATTCTCTCTACTAAGATAGGTATAAGAAATTATAATAATATAACCCTTTAAAAGTATTCTACTCTATCTATTCCTATTAATTAACTCTCTATTAGATATAGTTTTCTCTATTATAGTTATATTTATCTAAAATATTAGAATATTTAAAATAAGATAATATATCTATAATTATAACTTATAATTAAGATTTAGCACTTATACTTTAACCTAGTATTTAAAGAACTTATATCTAAAGTTAGGATTCTAGATAATTAAGTTTACTATCTAATATATTAGATAAAGCTAATTCTAGTAAATCTCTTAGAGGGGGAATTCTAAGCTTATTATTATCCCTAAAGTTCTCTATATTATTATCTAGGAGTAAGAGTTAGCTAGGTTTAGATATAGAGGGTTATATAGAGAAAAAAGGATTTTTCTTAAAGTTTTATTAGCTATATAGAGTATCTTATAGAGCAAAGCTAATATTAATAGATATATTATAGAATTCTATAGTAATAGCAGAAATATATTAGTTAACTAAAGGGATTTCTATATTAGCAAAGAGTTTTCTATTTCTTCTAGCTATATAGCTAAATTATAGTAATAAGATACCCTTATAAAGAAATACTTAGACCTATTAAGATAGAGCAGTATAGATAGCCTAGTTTAGAGAGTGCCCAGACAGGTATATTAGTTAGCATAGTATAGCAGAACTTTTTACCTTATTAAGGGCAGAGAGGAGGATAGAGAAGCATTATCAGTTAGCATCACCATAGTTTTTATCTTATTATTAAGAAGCTTTTATCACTTTTACTTAATAGATTATATCTATAATAAGGTTATTATACTTAGAGAGATCCTTTCCTTTATTCTAGAGCCTCTAGATATAAAGCTATAATATTATAATATTCCTATATAAGTATATAGAAGTATATAGTTTTATTATTTTTATCTTAAGGTTCTCAGCCTATTTTAATAATACCTAGAGGCAGATATTTCTCTCTTAAGGCTTCTTCTATAGTACTTAAAAGGGATATACTTCTATATTATATAAACAGGCTTATATTTAACATAGAACTATAATATATTATCCTAACTACTTAATAGAATATTAACTTTATAAACTTAGCAGTAATAATAATAGACTTTATAAAATAATATTTAGAAGTCTCTTTATAGATCTAATCTAAGAAAACACTAGGCATAATAGCTATATAGTTAGAGTTTTTAATAGAAATACTTAAAACCCTAAAAATCTAGCTATAATAGCTTTAAACTTTACTAAATTAAAAAGTTTTCTCTTTTCTCCTTAGTTCTTATAAAAGTAGAGCTAGTATCTGCTTTTTATAACCTAAAATCTAATAATTAGTAATAAAGTAATAAATTAATAATACTAGTTAGGCTAATAAGCTTAACTAAGGGGATTTAGGCCCTATCTTAGTTACTATATAGTTAATATTTATAGGATTAAGGAAATTATAGTATTATATTACTTATAAAAAAGAATAGAAAAGAGTCTATAAACTTATAGATAGAATAGAGACTATAACTACCTCTAGCTATATTAAGAAGGAGAGCCTATATACTTATAGGAGAAATAGAGGCTATAACTACTCCTAGCCTATAATTTATAACTACTACCTAGAAAGAGAAGGAGGTTAAAGTCTTTTTTCTCTCTATCTACTTAATTATAATAGATTAAATTACTATATAACTCTTCTCTTTTATTATTAAGCAATTTAAATATTAATAAACTTTAATATTAATACTAATATCTAATTATAATAAATTATATTAACTACTTCTTATACTATATCTAAGTAATACTCTAAGAAATCTAGAAAAGCCTTTAAAGTTAGTATATCTATTTTAAACTCTTTTAGCTCTAAGAACCACACTCTAGGTATAGAACCCTTTAAGGAAGCTATATTTAAGAGTATTTAGGAATAAGCCCTTTACTCTACTACTATAAATAATAATAGATCTGAGAAGTCTTTACTTTTATAGTCTTAAAGCACTAAGATTAGTTACTAGGTCTATACTAATAAGAATATCTATAATAAATATAAGAACTATAAAAGTATAGCTCTTCTTAGACTATAGGAAGTAAGTCTAGGCTAGTAGCTAGATAAGATTATATCTATAAAGGCTACTACTATATCTTCTATAAGAGACTTAGCCTCTCTACTTACTATTAGTATTATAAAAGTAATTAAGGAATTAGCTAAAGCTATATAAAAGTAGCATACTACTATTCTAATTATCTCTTATAGTTTAGAAGCCTCTAAGTTTACTAATAATAATATTTCTAACTTCCTTAAGAATTATCTATTCTATACTAAGCTTTATAGCTAGAATAAGGAGAAAATAATTATCCTAGTTAGCTAGTACTATATTAAGGCCTATTAGCAAACCTTTAAGAATATTTCTACTTAATATAATAATTAGCTTTCTCTTAAAGATAACCTCTATAAGATATATAGTATTATAGATCTAAATACTTATCTAAACTCTAATAAGAAGCTTTAAAGCCTTATTTCTAGCTTAGAGATTAGTAATCCTAGATATATCTCTAAGTTTCTTACTAAAATTAGTAACCTTTAAAATAGAGTAGCTAAAAGAAGACTTTCTATACTATTTAATATAAAGATTAACTATATTATCTTTTACTACTTCCCTAAGCAGACTATAAGATATATTTTAAAGATTCTCTATAAAAACTACTAGAGTCTCCTTTTAGTCTCTTAGATCTAGATAGAGGTTATAATTACTAAATAGATTTAGTTTTAATAAGTATATATATAACTATAAGGTATTAGAGAGGATACTCTAGCTAGTATACTAGTTACTATGCTTAAGTATAAGTAATTAAGAGTATTATCTATAAAGGCTAAGCTAAAAAATAAGATAACTAGTACTTCTAACTAGAAGGCCTAAATAGATAACCTTACTACCTACCTTAAAGATATAGAGATTAAGCAGATTAAAACTAGATATTATACTAATACACCTTAATATAACTGCACTATTAATAAAGTAGGTATATATACTACTAATATATCTAACACCTAGCCTATATAGAAGCTCTTATAGTATAACTATTATAGTAGTAACTCTTATAACTATAGCTCTATATATAGAAGATATAGCTATATACTCTTTAATCTAAAAGGAGGCAGTTACTCAGACTTTATAAGCCTTAAATCTCACTACTAGCTAAAACCTCTAAGGTTTATAGAAACTATTAACTCTAATACCTACTATATCTATAGTGAGAAAGGATATCTTACTAGAAATTATAAAGCTACTAGAGCCTTCTCTAATATAAAACTATATTTATTTTATAGAAGCTACTAGTAGATTAGCGCTCTATAAAGTTCTCTCTATATCTAGGTTTCTAATAAAGAGATTAATAAAGGCTACTAATAAAGCTAGTATAACCTAATAATTATTTCTTTTCTAATTCTCATAGCTAGTATAGATAAAACTAAATAGCTAGAAGCTAGTATACTTACCCTTTATAGATACTTTCTAAGCTTTTAAAAAGTTAAGTTCCAGCTTAAAAGCTATAAGCAGTCTAATAAGTATACCTAGTATACTATATAGGAAACTCTAAGGCCTCTAATCTCTGCTTTAGCTATAAAAATCCCTTTTACTAGTATAGTAATCTCAGATACTACCTATAATATCCTTAATATCTATATACTAGCCTCTAATACCCTAGCTATAATTCTCTCTGTAAATATAGATATTAATACTATAATTAGATTATAAACTTAGAACTACTATATAACTCCTTATCCTGCTACTAGACCTAAAAAGAGGGTCTATATTATAAACCTAAATATAGCTTATTTTCCCACTCTACTTCTAGAACCTTATATTAAGGAAGTTATAGATAAGAATAAGAACACCCTAGTTAATAATAGCTTCTTAGAAGCTACTAAAACCCCTTAATCTAAGTCTTTTATTATAATATTAGAGGGCTATATCCTTACTAAAAACCTATAAGCTAAGTAAGCAAATAGGAAGGTTACTATTCTAGAATTCTTTCTTTACTAGATCTAGTATAACTATAATAATATAGTCTATAAGTATATAAAGCTAGTTATTTAAAACTACTTCTAGCAGAATAGTAATTAATAGCTAGATATATTTATACCTATAGGTAGAGACCTACTTAGCTATATTATAAAAGCCTCTAAATTAAGCAGCTAACTTATATAAGAGATTAGATATTAAAATAATATATAAGCAGACCTAACTCTTATATTCTAGTATAAAGCACTCTTATAGGTAGAAGTTAGTACTATTAAGGCTTATATTTAGGCTTAAGTTTATAAAAAAGAGACTATAGCAGTTTAGATACTTTATAAAGCTACTATACTAGACTAAGAGCAGGGTTTAGATATAATCCTCTTTTACCTAATATCCCACCTAACCTCCTTCCCTTTAACTAATATCTTTCCTCTCTTTATAGATATAATTTATAGTTTTTAAGCCTTTATAAGTAGCTTAGTACTTTCTATCTTTAGTTAACCACCTCTCTATAATATAGCAGATATTAATATAATAGATATTATTCTACCTAGTATTTAACTTAAAGAGAATCTTAATATACTAGTTACTTCTCTTAATAATTTAGTAGAGCACCTATACTATACTATAGTTACCTACTAGCATAGAATCCTCACTATATAAGACTTTATTATACTATACTTCTAGATTACTATAAGGATTAGTTAGTCTATATACTTAGAGCAGTATAGGATTATTAATATTAGCACTACTATTAATATTATCTCTGAGAAATATATTAGCTATAATAGGATATAGGAGAGTATTATTTCTATATATCTTAGAGTTTAGGGCTTTATAGATATTTAAGCTATAGTAACTTTTAAAAATATTATAGTTAAGAATATCTATATTAGTAGCTATTATATATCTAATATATCCTTCTTTATTAGCCTATATAGTAAGATATCTAAGAATATAATTCTTAGAGCTCTATTTATTATATATACTAGAATAATACTAGAATACTTACTAACTTAGATAATTAGTATCTTTTAGGCTAGTAATTAGAAGATCTATACTTCTTTAATATTCTATACTTTAAATTCTACTAGTTGCTTTACTACTATTTTCCCTAACCCTACTAGCTTCTCTTATACTTAGTAAGCCTATTTAATTTCTATAAAAGAGGGAAAATAGAGGCTACTACTACTAATTCTAATATAGTAACTAGCTTAGTAATTATAGAAATTAAGAGATAACTAAGTAAAAGTCTATAACTATAGCCTTATAATATAGAAGGCTAGCCTAGTCTATATATATTAGAGGAGGTAATACTAGTAGTAGAAGCTAATTTACTAAAAGGTTTTAATTTTCTAGTCTAAGAGAAATTAGAGAAGAATAAGGAGGTTTTAGTAATATTTAATAAGAATAGTAATATCTTCTATATAGTGCTTAAAGTCTCTCTTAAACAGGCTATTATACTAAGAATAGAAGTAATTATCTAGGCTATTTTAGAATTATAAAAATATACTTCTAGATACTAATCCTATAAAGATAAGCAGCACTCTAACTATTATAAACCTTTTCTAAAAAAGTCCTATAGATATTACTACTAGAAAAAGAGAAGAGAAGCTAACTATATAGATTCTAACTATATATCTAGCTATAAGATAGAGGAGGTTCTAGCACTTCTAACTAATATTCTAAATAAGCCTCTCTTTTTCTAAAAGCAAAGCAGAGATAGAGACTAGCTAATCTATTAGTAGAAAAAGAAACTAATTCCTACTAAGCTATATAATAGTACTAAGCTTATATTATTTAGAATAGCTAAGTACCTCCTTATATATAGTAAAGCTATCCTTTTTAGAGACTAGAAGACTACTATTAGTATCTTTAATATAAGAGAACCTAAGTATACTAGAACTCTTAGCTATATAGTTAAGAGATTTAACTCTATTATCTAAGAGTATTATAAGGAGTAAGTAGTATATAAGACTAACCTACTAAAGTTTATAACTAATAAAAAGCTTTAGTAACTTCTCCTTTTTACTAAAATATACCTCTTACTTTTTATAAATCTATTTAACTTAAAATAGGGAATTAGATTTAATATAGCTAATACTTAGATATACTATTAGTCTTACTAGAGAGAGAACCTTTTAGAAAAGGTTCTAATAAGAATCTAGGATAAACTAAGAACTAATTATATCTATAATAATACTCTATCCTTTATATATAGAGAGGTTAATATAATATATAAGATAAAAGATAAGAAAGTCTAGCTAGTTAATAACTTACTTTTTAATAGCTTAGTACTTAAAGAAAACCCAGAGTAAAAGTTAAAAGCCTAGATAAAAGTAAAAAAAAACCTCAAATTAGTATTAAAAAGCACTTTTATAAACCTTATCTAATTAAAGTTTTTAACTATTTCTAAGAGGGAGTAACTTATAGTAAAATAACTTAATAAGATTCTAGTAATAGTAAACTACCTTAATCTAAAAGAGAAGAAGCTCCTCTTTAAAGTTCTAAGTAATAGAGAAAAGGCCCTTATATAGAGTTTTAAGTATTATAGATCTATCTATCTATTTATAGCTCCTCTATAAGTAATTAGAGTTATCTCTTATAAAGCCTAGTAAGTGAGAAGTATACTAATTTTAAAGGTCTTAGAGGGTAATATAATAATAATTTTAAAGGATAGGCTAAGAAAGGGTATCTTTAAGCAAAGTTATATAGTTTACTAAAATCTCTTCTTTCTAGTTAGAAAGAAGGATAGAAAGATATATTTTATTAACTCTATAACTAAGATTAATACTATTACCCTATATAATATAGCTTTACTCCTATCTAGTAATAAGTTTTTAGAAGACTTTATAATATACTAACTTCTCTTACTATTAGATTTCTTCTCTAGGTATAACTAAGTTCTATTAGATCTATATAGCTATAATATTATAACCTTTATAATACTAATTAGCCTCCTTTAGATATATATCCTATCTTAAAGAGCTACTAACTTTATAGTCTAGTTTATAAGAGTTATAATATAAATCCTATATAACTTAATTCTAACCTACTATAAAGCTTTTCTTAATAATATAGCTATTAAGAGCCCTATCTTAAAGTATAATAATAAAGAAGTCTCTAGTTACTCCAGACTATATAGATATATCCTAGAATATATCTAGAATATTAATAAGGTTCTTATTAATATTAAGTTAGCTAGCTATACTATTACTATTAAGAAATTATAATAGGCCTAGTAATCTATTACTATTATAGAATATATTTATAGCACTAATAGCTAAAAGCTAGAGAAATCAAAGATTATTAAAATTAGAAAATAGGAGGTCTATAATAACCTTACTAATCTTAGATCCTTTTTTAGTATTATAATATTCTATTATATTTAGGTTTAGAGGTTTTTAGCTATAACTAGGCTACTTATAGTACTCTTAAAGAAGAATACTCTATTTAAATAAAACTAGCCTTAATAGTTAGCTATAAACACTTTTAAAAACTAACTTACCTCTACTCCTATCCTTATTAGACTTAACTATAGCACTAATATAAGTAAAATCTATTTTATAGTTAATACTAGTAGCCTTAGTTAGAGTACTATTCTCAGTTAATATATTAATAGTAAGTATATAGTTTCTAGATATAAGAGTAGCTTATAGGCTAGCATAGAGCTAAACTATAATACTAGAAAAAAGAAGTTAAGAGATATACTTAAAGCCCTTAAATAGGTTTACTTTTATCTCTATAGTTACCACTTTATACTAGAAATAGATACTAAAACCCTTATTACTTAGCTTAATAGTACTACTTCTAACCTATCTAAAGCTCTTATTATCTAATAGATCTTATAGATTTATATATTTAACTTTAAAGTTAAGCACCTACCTAAAAGCTAGAACACTATAGCTAATAGATTATCTTATAAACCTAGTAGACTATTAGATAAGCTTAACTAAGATACTAAAGGAGAAATTAATAACTAGATTAATAAGTAAATCTTCTTTATAGACCTAATTACTATCTCTTTCTTTAATAAAGTATAAGCAGATAGAGATAGAGTTTACCCTACTAAGATCCTCACTATTAAAGTTAATAATATCCTATAAGAGTCTCTAAGACTTATAGATATCTCTAATACTATACTAAATAGCTCTTTATACTAAAATTACTATTTATACTAAATTACCTACTACCTTAATACTTTAAGATAGCTAGATAGAATTAAGCCTAGTTTATACTATAAGTTTAAGAAAGAGGCTAGGAAATTCTTTCTAAAAGATAAGTTATTATTTATATATTCCAGTATATATAAGCCTACTCTATAATAAGTTATAGATAATTTATAGACCTAAACTAAGCTTATTATAAAAGTATACTAAGAGAGTAGATATAGAGAATATAATATAGTTATTAAATAGTTAGCAGAGCAGTATTACTAATATAGCCTCTATTAATAAGTTAGTAAATAAGTCTAAACTTATAAAGATTATTAGAAGTATAAACCTAGATATATAGATAACCCTTACTATTTCTTAGCACTCTTAAAGCTGCTATTTACTTATATAGTATTAAATATATAGAAGGTTAGTAAATAGAATATAGTTAAAGCCTAGTACCTCCTAACTAGATAGGTAGAGGCTTAGTAGATATAGTAAGCTAACTCTCACCTTATTACTAAGTTTATATAGGAGAATATTATTTATTACTATAGGCTTTATAGTATACTTATTATTAATAGAGGCTCTAAGAATAAGGGTATAGTTATTAAATTTAACTATAAGTATAAACTTAAGCAAAAAGTTACTACTACCTATAACCTGCACACTAATAGTACTATTAAAGTTAGCTACTAAACTATTATATATACCCTTACTACTTAGATAAAGAATATAAGCAAAAACTTCTAGCTATCCTTCTAAGCTACACTATTTACTAATAGAACTTCTATTAGAGTCTTAACTAGCTATAGCCCCTTCTACCTGCTCTATAGATATAAAGCTATAACTCTAATTAAGATATTTATACTAACCTAGAAAGTACTAGTATAGGACTAGGTAATAATATCTAAGAAGGAGCTTTTTATATAGATAAGAGCTTTTAAATAGCTTAATAAAAACCACACTACTATATAGAAGATAATAGCAGCCTAGTATAAGCATATTATAGATAGGTTTAATTACTAAAAACACTATATCTTATATAGTTAGAAATTAGAAATAGGTAACCTTATCTTAGTATTTAATATTAAATAGTATATAGATAAGTCTTTAGATACTAAGCTTAACTACTATTAGAAAGGCCCCTTTAAAATCTATTTAAAGGCCTCTAATAACACTTTATATTAGCTTAAGACCCTTATAGAGAAACCCCTTTATAGGTTAACTTATACTAAAAACTACCTAAAAAAGTTTATTAAGGTTCTAGAAGGTTTTTAGAAACTAGAAGATATTAACTAGTATAAACTTAACCTTATAAACTAACTTAATAAGATTTACCCCACCTATAGTTACTCCCACTCTAATAAAGGCAATAAAGAAGAAGTAGAGAAACCTTTTACTAACTCTAATAACACTAACTCTCTATTAATAAGTAATCTAGATAGTAATATCTTATAGCAGATTATACACTTAGTAGTATATTTATAGGCTTTAAAGGAGGCTCTTAACTAAATAAGAGTAATATAGAAACTTTATATAGAGCTTTAGCTATTTAATCTAGTTAGAGATAGTTAGTATACTAGAATAGGGGATAATACTATATAATCTACTAGAATCTGCTCTACTATAGAAGATTAGACTCTTTTATATCTATAATAGCTAAGGCTTATACTCTTAGAGAGAGACTTACTATACTTTCTACCTTAATTACTTAACTATAATTCTCTAGCTTAGTATATTAGAACAGACTATAGAAATAATACTAAGACTAGCCTACTTATATCTATATTATCCTACTTACTATATAAGTCTGCTCTTATACTCTTATAGTTTTAATCTTACTAGTAATAGTAGTATTAAGTCTAAGCACTATAGTTATATCAGGAATTATACTACTAAGATTACTACTATACTTATAGTAAGTCCTGCTATATAAAACCTATTAGAAGTATACTATAACCTTTCTAGTAATTAGTATGCTCTATTTCTCTCTATTACTACTTAAGTATTCTATATCTTATTCTAGAAGATCTCTCTTTATAGCCTCCTATCTTAACTAAATAGTCTCCCACTTTAAGTACTAGGTTCTAGCTTATTATTACTTAGAAAGTCTTTAAGTTATAGTTTAACTTTAATAGTTTAGCTATATCTATAATACCTAGCTAGTTATTTTTATACTACTCCTAGATCAGACTTCTATACTTAGTATTCTAAGAGGGGTATATCCCTATATAATATAGTGTTATTTTATATTATCTATCTGCTCTTCTTTAGTTTCCACTCTTATAGTAATTATTTATCTATTTTATATTTATAATAATATTCTTGCTTTTAAATTAATTCTCTACTTATCCTCTTATATAACTATAGCTTTATATAGGTAGTTAGATTAGTAAGTTTCCCTAGCTATAAATAGTTATATTACTAAAGAAACTAGAAATAAAAAAACCCTCCTACTTATATTTTAAGGTGCTCTACTATATTAGAAAAGTATTATTATAGCTAGTTAATTTTACCTAATTTACTAAGACTTTATATAATATTTTCTGATTTCTCCTATATTATTTTATATAGAGTATATATATTAAAGTATTTTAAAGCTAAATAAAGAGGATTTTATTTATTAGTTTATATTTTTAGATCTATAAAGACTACTATATATATAGAATATTATATTAGTTCTTCTTTTTTCCCGCTCTTCTCCTTTAAATCCTAGTTAGGATTTTAACCTGCTCCCTCTTATTAGAAATAGAGATATCTAAATTAACTAGAGGGTAACTAGTAAGGATAAATAGTAACCTAGACTTATACTCCTTTAACTAAGTTTTATAATATTCTATTATAGTTTTAAATCCTAGATAAGTTACTCTAAACCTCTCTATAGTCTACTAGTTAATCTAAAACTAGGTAACTACTCCCTTAAACTTATTACTCTATTACTCTAGATTATCTATTTTATAGCTAAAAGTGTTATAGTTTCTCTTAGAGTTAAAGGAACACTTAGAATCTTATTTATAGTAAAGATAGTTAGTATAAGTATTATTAGATATACTTATATACTTAAAGTATAGCTTATAGATCTAAGTTCTAGTAGCCTTATTATAGAGAAAGTAAGTATACTACTTATAACTACTATAAGGAACTATATTATAACCTCTATTAGCTTAAATATAGAAGCTATAGCTTATCTTAGATCTATTAGGATTAATTATCTTTACTAGCTAAAATCTAAAAGTATTTATAACTACTAAAGCAATAAAGATATACCTATAAAATAGTAATCCCTTTTCTATTATGCTTTAGTAATAAGAGCTAGTATAAGCCTCCTAGAACTAATAAATAATAATCTTATAGTTATCTAAAAACAGAACTTTTATATAGAAGTCTACTTTCTAGTATAGCTAGAAAGGCTCTAGAAGCTTAAATAAGTACTATATAAGAAATACTATAACTTATATAAGAGGGTTAGTAAATATATAAAGTAAGAGCTAAAAGAATAAGTCTACTTACTATAAAGGAGTTAATAGAGAGCTTAATATATAGAAGGAAGTTATAATCTCTCTTATTAGAAACTAGTTTATTTATAAGAAGCTAAAAGATATACTTTTTTAGCTAAGTTAGTATATAAGGATTATTAAAATTCCTAATAGAAGCTATAACTAATAAGTACTAAAAAAAGCTTAAGGTTATACTTTATAGATATAAAAGAGAGATTACTATTTCTATTATATTATAAAAGAAAAAGAAAAAGCTAGAAAGAGCTAGAAGAAGTCTAGTTATATAATCTAGTTACCCTATCTCCTACTAAATTATTTACTTAAAGGGTTAAGCTTTTCTTATAGTTAAGATTAATTAGATAAGAAAAGAAGTTAACCCTTATAACTGCCTCTTCTTACTACTTATTCTTATTCTATCTCTTTATCCTAGTTAGTTAATAATTAGTAACTAATAGCCTACTCCTTTAACCTATATATAAATAACTGCTTTATTTCTCTTAATATAAATAGATTTAACCTATTAATAATTAATTTAGTATTATAGCTTAACTTAATTTATATTTTAAGTCCTCTTTATATATATTTAAGTATAAATTTCTACTCTAATCTATACTTACTTATATATAACTCTCTCTTTATAATATTATAAACCTTTACCCTCCTATACTACTTATATAACCTTTTTCCCTTACTAAAAGCCTTAATTAAGTCTATAATTATCTCTATTTACTCTATTCTTAATAATATCTTTACCTAAGAGTTCCCCTACTAAGATCACTAATATTTAGGTTAAGGAGGTATTTCTTATTACTATTTTAGAAAAGTTTTCTTAGAAATAAGATAAATAAAATAGTAAGCTCTTAGAGACTATAGTTATATCTACTAACTCTACTCTCTTTAAAAAAACCTTAAATATTCTAGCTATAAGGATTAATAAGTAGTACTTAACTAAATAGATACTTTCTTTCTACTTTTAATTCTCTCTTAAACTAAATAAAAACCTTAAATATAAAGAGCTCTAGTAGCTTTATTTTAATATCTCTATAGCTTAACTCTATATTTATCTCTAATAGCTTTAATCTGCTAGATCTTAATAACTAGGCTAGGCTAAAGGGGATAAAAGAGAGCTAGCTACTATAGTTAACTTATTTAATCTATAAGAAACTATTTAAACTAAGACTTCCCCTTTAACTCCTAATATAGAGACTAGTTTTTAACTTCTCACTTATAACCTCTCTAATAGAATTAGCCTTATTAAATAATATTATATCTCTACTAATACTAAGATTAAAAATAGTAGAGCTGCTATATAGAAAAGCTAGCTTACTATACTTATTCTCTAATTACTAGCTAAGAAAAGTATTAGTAAAAAAGTAGTCTTCTACTTTATCTTACTTATTAACTAACTTTTAGGCTTTTCCTATTTCTATAATAACTTTTAGTATAATAGAAAGGTAGAATTATATCTTAAGATACTAATTAGATCTATAATAGCTATCTATAAGCCTCTTAATAGTATAATATCTATCCTTAAACACTTAGTTAAAGTTATCTATATACTCTAACTCTAAGAAGAGCAGCTATAGATATTAGATATATTCTATTTTAAGTAGCTTTACTACTATATATAACTAGAGTTAGCTAAGTACTAAACTAATCCTTTCTTTAAAGAGATCTTTAATATATAGATAAATTAAATCACTTCTAAGTTCTATAATAGAAATCTAGAAGCAGATAGTATAGTCTTTCTAACTTTATTAAGGATTACTAATAGAGCTAAATATATTAAAAAGATTATCTCTCTACTATATAATAAGAAGATTTAGAAGATAATTTATACTTAGAACTTTATAGTTTCTAACTCTATATCTATAAAGGGATTAACCCTAGTATAGCTCTATCTTAGATACCTTAAAATACTTAACCTTAACTCTAAAATATCTATACTTAATATTTAAGTAGTAGAAGCTTTTATATCTATTAATATACCTATTAAGCCTCTTATAAATCTAAATCTAAGTCTATCTAAGAACTATAATACTAGAGTAAGAGATATTATTAATAATTACCTTATAGTTAATACTATATAAAACTATACCTACTAAAATAGGATTATTACTACTATATACTAAGAAAATAGATAGATAGGGGAGAGAGCCTTTAACCTTTATAATAATAAGCCTTTCCTTTATCTAGGTTATAGCTCTTACTATACTAATAACTCTAGATAACCTATCTATATTAATAATTCTTATAGCATTCTAAAACTCCTAGTTATAGGCCTAGCTAGTAATCTAAAACTACTAAAAAATAAAATAGAGGAAAAGAGAGCATCTAACTAGTATATTAAGTTAAGTTAGAACACTATACTATCTTTATAAACCTAATTCTATTATAGATTTAATATAACTAGAAAATAAGCTAAATAGCCTCTATTAGTTACCTAATATTATCTTACTTATTTCTATAATATTTAAGAGAAACTAGTAATAGAAATCTATCTTAAAGTAGAAGAAATATATTACCTTACTAAGTTTAATATATATAGGTTAGGCAAATATATATAAATCCTAGAAAGATAAGTTACCTAGTAAATAAGAGTAGTACTCTCTCTTAGTAGATACTAGATCTTAATATTATTAATTATAAATACCTATTATAACCTACTTACCTAGTTAGATATTACTATTTTTTATATTTAGTATAGCAGTAACTACTAGGTAATAATAGTAGTAAACTAGAAAAGGGAAACTGCTTACTATACTAATCTAATTTAGAGTGGAAATTTTAATAAACTATTTATAGAGGCTATAGAAAACCTCTTCTAGTACTATAAGCTTCTTAGAGCTTCTATTAATATTTATACTCTCCTTTAAAAGAACACTATAGTTAGATTCTAGCTCTAATAGTAGGATTTATAAATATATAGCCTTAAAGTAGTAGATTAGATTAGAGCTTATATTTATAAAAGTATTATTAATAGTATAGTATTAGTAGTAGCTATAAAAGGGGTAGTAAGGAGAAATTAATTCTAAATTATTACCTAGTATATCTTAAAGATTACTACTAAGTTTATAAAATATCTTATACTCTATAGTAACAGACCTTTATAGACACTCTAGATAAACCTCCTTATAGTAGAATTATATAGTAATACTAGTAAGATATAGCTTCTAGTATCTAGAATACCCTCTTTTCTACCTCCTCCTAAAATACTAAGACTTTCTATAAGGACTTTTACCTTATACTATATAGAAGGCTAGATTAGTAAGCCTAATAGCAGGAAACTTATTTCTTATTACTCTAGTAGAACTAGCTCTTATACTATTATAGACCTAGACTTACTAGCTTTTAGTCCCTATAATACTCTGCTACCTCCTAGTAATAATAACTCTAGCCTTATAGATCTAGGTTTAACTCTATCTAACTCTTTTATTTTACTAGCTAGACTATCTAATACTAGATAAAATATAACCCCTTTATACTCCCCCACTCTAGTACTATACTAAACTATTATTACTAGGAAATATCCCCTATATCTAGCTTTATTTAATATTCTTTAGCCTATCTATAATAGCTATAAGAACTATATTATAGAGTAAGTTAACTACTAGTAATAGATTAAAGATAATATCTCTAAGAGTAACTATAGTTACTACTTTTTATAGCTATCTAGCTAGTATAAATAGAAATAATATAAGTAAGATTTAGATTAGAATAAGGCTTATAAGCCTATAAAAGATAGGCCTAGATAAAGAAAACTAGAATAGTATAACTATAGGAAGAAGTAATTAGGTCTATAATAACCTAGAAGGAGTAATTAAGTAGTATAAGAAGTACCTTTTCCTTTATAAATAGTAGCTTTTATTTATATAATTTGTCTTTAATATATAGTCTTCCTTATAGAGTATTAAGGTAAAACTATAGGGGATAATTAAGATAGGATAGTATAGATAGCCTAGTTTAGAGGGTACCTAGATAGGTATATTAGTTAGCATAGTATAGCAGGACTTTTTACCTTATTAAGAGCAGAGAGGAGAACAGAGAAATATTATTAGTTAGTATTACTATAGTTTTTATCTTATTATTAAGAAGCTTTTATTACTTTTACTTAACAGATTATATCTATAATAAGGTTATTATGCTTAGGGAGATCCTTTCCTTTATTCTGGGGCTTCTAGATA
Source organism: Colletotrichum neosansevieriae (assembly GCA_036785495.1). Taxonomy (NCBI): domain Eukaryota; kingdom Fungi; phylum Ascomycota; class Sordariomycetes; order Glomerellales; family Glomerellaceae; genus Colletotrichum; species Colletotrichum neosansevieriae. Next base: position 115,997 of record JAVHLV010000138.1, on the reverse strand, counting down.
TAAAGCTATAATATTATAATATTTCTGTATAAGTATATAGGAGTATATAGTTTTATTATTTTTATCTTAAGGTTCTCAGCCTGTTTTACTATTTAATATATCTAAGTTTATATATAAATCTATCTCTTTATTAGATTAAATTAACTATATAATAACTAGTTAATAGGATTATTCTAAGATATACTAGGACCCCTATCTTATAGTACTATCTATTAAGATTATTTATAGTATCTATAAATTATTAGTTACTTTCTAAATCCTATATAGAGTTCTAGTAAAAGTAATTACTATTTACTTAGTCTATAATAATTATTACCTAATAACTATTACTATAATTAAGTAATAAGAAGATAGCTATAGCATTCTAAAAGTTACTTATATCTCCTCTTATTATACTAACTATATCTGCTATAATCTCTATTCTAGATATCTAAGATAGCTCTTAAAGTAAAATATAGATAGAAAGCAGAAACCCTCTAATTATAAGTCTAAAAAGGCTTATAACTTTAAAGTTATCTAAGTTTTTTTATCTTATTAGTATCTTTTATATATTATAGAGGTTAGAAAGATATTCCACCTTCTCTATACTATTAATAACTAATCCTCACCTATATCTAGTTATTAGGTAATCTACTAACTACTAGTTATTTTATATATACTAAGAAACTACTAGAATAGGTTAATTATTATTTAGTATAGAATTAGCAGGCCTTATATAGTTAAAAACTACTAAGTTATTATAAGATTTAAAGATAACTTATTCTGCTAAAAAGGGTATAAGGTATAGTAATATTAATAGTTTTATAGATCTAGAATAATTATAATACTTTAATAAATTAATTAGTTACTACTAATTATTTACTCTTTTATACTTCTTAATCTTATCTCTTATTACTATATTTTAAATAGTTAGATACTCTAATAATTCTTTATTACTTTTTAAAGCCTTAGTATTAAATATATTAGTAGGTTAGGTCTATAAATAAATATCCTTAGATATAAACAGGTAAAACTTATCCTATTAGATAAGGAGAGCTTTAGATCTATAAATTATAGAATATACTTATCCTTTTAGTCTTTTATTACTTCTAGTACTATCTACTCTAGTATTCTCTTTCTATCTTTAAAAATCTAGTCTTAAATAGTTCTATCTAGCTTTAAAGAGACCTAATATCTTTTAAATAGTTCTTTATTTATAAAAGTTACTAATAGTTAGTTAATCTAGATCCTTTTTCTTATTTATAGAGACTATTTAGTAGTACTAAACTACTAAATTATATAAAAGATCTAAACTAGTTAACTAGATATAGGCTAAAAGCCTATAATAGAGGTTTAGTATAGTAAAAATTAATTAGGTATAGTTATCTTAATAAGACTTTAGTTATAATAGCTAAAGCTCTAGGTAAGACTCTAGTTATAATATATATTAGAGTTTATAGTTTTTCTTCTACTCTCTTTTCTAACTACTAATTATTATAAAACTAGTTTTATCTATTATATAAGTTAATGAGTAGCTCTAAAAAGACTACTCTATTTAATTTAGATACTTATAGATAGATAAATAGTATATCTAGAGTTTCCTTTCTAAGCTAGATAGTTATACTATCTCTTAGACTTCTATTATTAAAGTTATCTTCTTTATCTCTAATTATATAGTATTAAAGGGGTTATCTAGCTTTAATAGGTCTTATAAGGTAATATATAATTACTATAATATTTATAAAATATATTAGAGCTTTAGTCTCTAATATTCTAATAGTATTATATAGGCTAGTAATAATATACTATAGTTTAGAAGAAGAGAATAACTTCTATACTATATCTAGAGTTTTGCTCTATTATTTAATAAGTATATATTTTATTAATAAATTAGAGGGATATATCTAGCTAGTTATATTTTAGTATTATAGAGATAGAGTTTTATATTTCATTATTAGCAGCTAATATCTTAGTTTTTCTATAAGTTTAAAGCCTAATATATCTCTAATAATCTAGTTCTATATCTAAAATTAGCTCTTACTTAGTTTATTAAATATAAGATCTATTAGTTATTTAATATTAAAAGCAGAAAGCTTTAAGGATCTTAGCTTCTAAATATAGTTATCTAGAGTATTACTATTATTAAAAATAATCTTTTCTATTATAATATTTTTAAAAAGAAAGCTAGTAGGAGGAAAGAGTAATTAATTTATAGACTAAATAAATAGATTAAATAAGAGTAGTTATAAAATCTAAAGATATTATAGTATAGTAGTTAATATTAAATATTTCCTATCTAAGAGAATAGATTAGATAGTATATATAAATATAGATAAAAAAGAGAAGATCTTAGAGACTAAAAGGATTAATAATACTCTCTTATATCTACTAATTACCTTAAAGTATTAGTAATTTATTAATATCCTATAAAAGAAATAATTAACTTCTTTTTCTTTTAGCTTTCTTAGCTTTAATAAAAGTAAAATAAACTTAAAATAAAAAATCTAATAATATATCTAATAGTAAATTAGAGTAGTTATTTATAGAAAAAAAATAAAGGAAATAGCAGCTATTAGTAGCTATTAAAGTAAGAAATCTAGTTATAAAACTAGATAAATACTCTCTTCTATTCTCTAATATTAACTTCTCTTTCTCTAATAATTAGCTTTCTCTCTATCCCTTAATCTTAACTTAACTTCTCTAAATTCTTCTTCTTATATCTATAAATTACCTTTTCTTATTATAGCTAACTATAACTTTCTTATATTAAGTATTAAGAATACTAATTAGCCTTATTCTTATTATCTTTTTCTAAAAGCTATCCTCTAGATACTTAGTTTTAATATTTCTATATCTTAGATAAAGCAGAATAATATACCTCTTTTTATCTAGTACTTTAATAACTAGCTTTAGGTAATTCTCTTTTCCTTATACTTCTTATTACTTAACTAATATCTATTATCTTTTTAGGCTGCTATAAGCCTTACTTAGCTCTATTTTAATATTTCTAGTAATAAATATTTAAAAGTAGTTTTTATTTTATAGGTGTTTTTTAATAAAACTACTAATATAATAAGACTAGCTTTTTAGAAAGTTTATCTTAGTAAGTAAGACTTTAATTAAATATTTAAGATAACTAAAAGGATTAGTAACTTTTATTATTAAGTCTTTATTTATACCTCTACTATCTTTCTTTCTAGCTTATAGTAGATAAAGGTTATTTAGTATATAGTAACTATTTATAGCTTATTTATCTAATTCTAAGATAGTTATAATATAATATTCTATATTTATTATAAGAAGTATATCTATACTATAAGAAACCCTATAATTAGTATTTTTATCTATAAACTATACTTTAAATATATTTCTATACTAGATACTTCTTATACTAACTACTTTCTCTATAAAATCTAAAAGAATTACTCTTATAATAATCTAAGTATTTATAAATACTATAAATATAGAATTAAGTATAATAATAAAGTAAGAAAGAGTAGAGAATTTAATAGTATTATAATAATTCTATAGTTTTAAATTCTAGCTAATACTACTATATTATCTATATTTAAATTTAACTTTTTAATTCTTTAAAATACTCTTTATTCTTAATAGGCTTAAAAATATTATCTAGAAGCTAGATTTACCTACTCTTAATACTCTTTTATACTAAAGCTACTTCTAGACTTTAACTTTATAGAGATTACTAACTACTTAGAGCTTTATATTATAGATTAAGAAAAGGAAAATAGAGTAACTAAATATATCTTTATAAAATAGAGAAAAAGGAAAGAAATAATAGAAATATTATTAAGTAGTAATAAGAATATAAAGAAAATATCCTCTAAATAGATCTATAAAACTAACTTTAAACCCTATCTAAGTATAAAATTAATAAGATCTCTTTTATAAATATCTTTCTTTTTCTTATTAATAATAATATTATATAGCTGCTTTTAGTATTAATAGCTTTATTACTATACTCTTAGTTATTTAGATATTAATATCTTTTTTATAGATTAGTAACTATACTTTAATACTTTCTTCTTTTTTCTTTTCTTTTATTTATTTTTAAACTATTAGTTCTCTTATTTATTTAGTTTAGTAATAGCTATATCTATAGAGGGGGTTTTTAGTATTATTATTAAGAAGCTATAGATTTTTAATATCTTATACTTAGTATAAATATTAAAGTTATTAGTAGATAGATTACTATTATATTAAAAGATAGTTATTAGTAGAGTAGTATATTTTAATAAATATCTCTTATTCTTATCTTTAAAGTTTAGAAATATTATTCCTAGAATCTTAAACTTTTAAAATATAAGAGATAAAGGAAAGAAGACTCTACTAATAAGTATAAATAGATCTATAAATTATTAAACTAAATATCTAAGAATAAAAGAAAGATTATAAGTTCTTTAAATCCTCTATCTTAATATACTCTCTCTTTTTCTCTTTTAATATTTATAGGATTTCTACTACTAGTTACTATTTAGCCTTTAATACTTTAATTACTATTTCTAAGTTCTTTAAATATTATCTTAATCTTATTATAGATTATAATATATCCTCCTCTTTATTTCTAATTATCTTTCTAGATACTATTAGTTTTTATTTTCTTCTTTTAGTATATAGTTATTATACTCTTTATTTCTTAGTATTAGGAAGACTTTTACTAGGTTTCTCTCTAAATTAGATCTATAAATATCTATATTACTTAGTTTCTAATATCTTTTAGATATTTAAATAAATTTCTAAAGTTAATTTCTACTAAATATTCTACCTATAATCTCTTTTCCTACTAATATTACTAGTTAATATAATAGGATATTAAAAGTATATAATAAAATATAAAAGAGGCTTTACTATTAGTAGTTAAGCTTCTTAATAGAAGATTTATTAATAGATCTCTTAATATTAAATACTAAAACTAAATTACTTACTTTTAGCCTCTCTTTTCTTATTATTTACTTATATTAATTATTACTATACTTTATAGTCTTTTTATATTAACTCTTAATTATCTTTTTAGCTTACTTTTTATCTTTATTAAGTTATAGAAAGGCTTATAGATATATTTAAACCTTCTCCTCCTATATAGTTACTAAATTCTAATTAAGAACCTTTTAGATTAATATTAGAATCTTAATAGATATAATAGGTTTAAATCTATATAAAAGGTAGAAAGAACTAAAGCTAGTTAAAGTATAAATACTTAATTAGTTTATAAATAGGGTAGTAGGTAAATATAGTTAAAAGTTAATATTCTTCCTTCCTCTAGTCTATATTAATAAAGAATAAGTAATAGGCTAATAACTAGTCTTAATTATTCTATTAGCTCTTAGATTATAGACTAATATTACTTTCCTCCTTATACTATACCTTTTATTAAACTTAATAATAATATCCTTATTCTCTAAACCTCTATTAATAATAATTTCACTATATAGCTTATATTAATAGATAATCTCTTTCTAAATAAACTTTATAATCTTAGCTATAGTTACTTATCTAAGCTAGTATATTTTAGGCTATTTAGTAAGCAGGTTTTAAATCTCTATAAAGTACTACTTACCTACTCTCTATATATCTAATAAAATCCTTATAAAGAGTAATCTCTTTAATAAACTATAGGTTCTTATATTATCTATATATTAAGCCCTTCTCTTTTAGTAATTAAAATAACTTCTTAGAGACTCTTTAACTTCTAAATATATATTACCCTATATATAATAGTTAAATAATCTCCTTATTATAGCTTACTTACCTCTATAATTACTTTCTTTATAGGCTTTAGTAATTAACTTTCTCCTCTATTTAGAGTTATCTATAATTTATTTTAGTATTAGCTTTTAATTTATTAGTCTAGTAAAAAGCAGGCAGTTTTAAATATAGTAGTCTAGAACTCTAATTTTAAAATTATAGTATCTAATAGGTTAAATCCCTAGAGGGTGTCTTTATATTATTAAATAGTAGGTAATTTATTAAAAATATACTAAATAGGTCTATAAATTATTAAAAAGGGTGTCTAGAATAGTTATTATACTATTAATAATTTCCTATATATCTTCTATAAGAACCTCCTCTATTTATTATATATTACTATATTATTATGCTTAATTAAAGAAGAAACTAGCTTTAATATTAATAAAGAAGATCTGTAAATTAATTTAAAAATCAATTTATCTTTCTACTTCTTTATTAATTATATCTAAAGAGCCTTAAAGTTTCTATAAGAGGCTATCTACTACTATATTCTATATACTATAAATATATTATACCTTAAAGTTAAATATTTAAATCTATATAATCTATTAAATAATAAGAGCTTCTAGGAGGTTTATAGCTACTCTATTTAGTTATATAACTAAAGTCTAGATATCTATTTCTAGAATAAAGTATCTTCTATAGAGGTAATTACACACCCTTTTTAAGGTTTTTAGAATACTATATAGTTTCTTCTTTCTAGTATTATAGAATAGTTTTAGTTCTAACTAAGTGCTACTCTTAAAGCAAGAAACTATATATTAGTTATTAATAAATTAGCCTAGAACTCTACTCTATCCTATATTACTAATATTAACTATAAGATATATATCTTCTCTTTTAGAGCTATAATCTAAGATAATAAGAATTAGAGCTTTAATAAGTATTAACTTTAAGATATCTATTACTATTTTATACTTTTCTTTCTAATAAAAAGAGGTATTCTTTTTAAGTAAATTAGTAAGTAGTTTTATAATAGTTAAATAGTTTTTTATCTAAGATCTATAAAATATTATAATTTCTAGAAAAGCTCTTAACTCTATTAAGTTAGTATAAGTAATCTATTTATAGATCTTAACTATCTTTGCTTTTTCTAGATAATATCTATTAGTACTATAAATATAGCTAATAATTATTACTGCTTTCTAAACCTATTAAAACTTAACTATTACTATTATATACTTTACTAGCTCTAAATTAACTAGAACCTTATTAATATTCTATAAATATTCTAAAATAAATCTATAAATTCCTAGATAAGACTTAATCTCTTCTTTATTATAGTATAAGATTAGTCTTTTAATAGTAATATTATTAAAAAAGGCTTTATAATAACTAGGTATAAGGTTATATAGAATTTTACTTATAACTCTTATAAATTATATAACTAAATTTATTACTCCTTAAAGTAAAGTATATATATATAGTAGTCTAATAGGTAAGGTAAATATATTTAAGTTTCTGCTTATAGAATCTAAGAAAACTTAGTTATATTCTAAAAAGAAGTCTAAAAGGGATAATAATTAGTATATAGTAAAATCCTCTAAAAAGTTATCTATAGAGGGGGATAGCACTATATCTTAAATTATAACTATATTTATCTTTATTATAGAGTTAATAAGTCTTATCTTACTATCTTTCTTATATATAAGAAAGAATAGATTATAATATACTATATAACTCTATTCTAAAATTCTCTTCTCTAGTCTATTCTTTAAAATTATATTAATATTTTATTTTAACTCTCTTAATATTAGAATTCCTTTTACTTACTATACTTTATATAGGATTATCTATATTATCTATAAAGGAGTAATAAAAGAGTAGATAGAGCTATAATAAGCAAATTTCTAGGCTAAAGCTTTCTCTCTTACTATTAGAATAGCTATAAGAAGCTTCTTTTTTTTAAGCTATAGGTAATTAATAGTTTTTAAAATAGCCTCTAGCTAGATTTTTATAAGTCTTATTTCTAGCTTAATACTTAAAAACTTTAATATAATTAGACTAGTAAATAGAGTATTAAGATCTAGCTTTATATTCTTTTTTACTCTTATTTATATCTTTAGCTTCTATTCTAGGTTACTATTTAGAGTTAAACTATCTAATATAGTATTATTAATAGGTTAAATCTTCTTATCTTTTATCTTATATAGTATATTAATATCTTCTATTAGTAATATAGATATTATCTATATAAGTATATATTAATAATAAGAAAAAATAGTATCTATAACTATAATAACTTTAATTTCTTTCTAATATATTAATTTATACTTTCTCCTAGATACTCTCTTTTTTACTGCTTTCTTTTTAGATCTATAAATATAATACTAATAGTTAATACTATAACTATTATATCCTTTAATATATCTAGTACTTATAATTACTTTATAAATATTATTAAGCTTAGAAATAACTTCTTCTCAGATTATAGTTCCTAGAATTTTATTAAAAATTAATCTAAATTCTTTAAAAATAGTAATAACTTTCTTATCTAGCTCTATTTATTACTTAACTTTCTCTAGCAGGTTATATAAGCTCTTAAATACTTATTAAATCACTTTAATATTCTAATATACTCTTATACTATTTAGTATTATATCTAACTTTTCTTTATTTTTAACTTTATTAACTTACTAATTATCTCCTATAAATTCTAAGCTTACTACTATATTAGATCTATTAGTAGTAGCCTCTATTTTCCCTCCTCTATAAAAGATATAAGAGCATATTAATATTATAAAGAGATAAAGCAGTCTATCTTAGTAATAATTTCTAGAAAGTAAGTAGTTAAATCTCTTATATAAAATAATAATAAAATATTAATTTTAATATTTCTAGACTAAAGGACTCTAATAATCTAGTTTTATATATAATTTAAGGTTATTTTAGTCTTTAAGATAAAAAGGGCTTCTAGTACTAAGTTCTTATTATAGGTATTTTTTAGGAAAATAAAGAAGCTAATATCTTAAATTATATTACCTCTAATATAGATATTATCTATAATTATACCTATAAATTAGATTCTCTGCTTCTTATTAGTAATTCTATAAATTTCTATATTAGTTCTAACTATATTACTCTATAAGCCTAGATATCTAATATATCCTTTATTAATAAGATTAATTGCTAAGCTACTATTAATAATTCCCTTAATTAGTATATTTATAGAGCTATAAAGAGTAATTATAATCTAGTAGTAGGTTATAATAAAGTTTAAAATAGTAATATATCTTAGTAGTAAAAGAAATATAAAATCCTATTTCTTAGTTCTAGTACCTATTTTAAAGATAAAATTAATTATATAGTAGTTAAACTATACTTACTTAGTTTATAAATTCTTAGATAAAATCATAGAAATAGTAGCTAAAGTTACTTAGCCTTTAAAATAGTTTTTATTATTATTCTATTAGTTTATCTACTCTTATAGCTTCTTATTACTAACTTCTATCTTATTAAATTAATCTAAAAGTATAATATTAATAGAAATAAAAACCTCTTATACCTTTAAATTATATCTATTCTTATACTTATTAATTATTACTTTAGTAGTATTATAAACTATTCTATTCTAGTCTAGCTAGTTTTAATAAAAGAAGGCTTTAGAAATAGCTACCTTTCTATTTACTCTCTTACTATATAGCTCTAATATAAGTATATAGCTAGTCTATAAATTGCTATATTAAATCTAAGACTTATCTTACTCTTCTTATTCCTATTATTTAACTAGCTCTTCTAGGGTGTTCTATAATATAATATTATTAGTATCTTCTTTATTATTAGAAAGTTTAGTAACTTACTAGATAATTTAAATTAGAGGATCTTAGACTATAGGTAGGTTTACTATTTAGGAGGCCTATTAAATATAAGTATTATAAGGTTCTAAGTAATAGCTTCTTACTTTTACCTATTCTATAATAGTAATATCTTTAACTAGATTAATATACTAGTTTTTAGGCTTAAAGCTAAAAAATATTATATTAATAAAGTTATATAACTATATTATATCCTTTTCTTAATCTATAAAGCTAATAGATTACTTAGAGTATAATTTATTATAACTAATAACTTATATAATCTCTTTTATTAGTTTTAGCTACTACTTTTTTACTATTCTACTAGCAGCTACTATATAGTTTATAAAGCTATTTTATTAATAAGAATATACCTTAAAATTATCTAGCTATTTATCCTCCTAGCTATATAGCCTTTATTAATAATACCTACTTTAACTTAGATATTAGAATTAAAGGTGCTAATAAAGTAGAAAGGTACTATATAGTAGTAAACTCCCCTTTAGCTAGCTTTAAAGTACTTAATATAGTTAATAATAATATAAGCTACTACTCTATAAAACTAGTAGTATCTAAAAGCCTAAAAAGGTATATATTACTATAGTTTCTCTTACTAAAAGCCTTTATAGCTTCCTCTTTCTCTACCTCTTTTAAACTCTTAATATTATTAATAGCTGCTTTAGTAGTTACTATAACTAGCTTATAGGTAATAGTACTACTATTATTAATATTAAGTCTATATATTATCCTAAAATTATTATTTATATAGTTTAGTAGCTTCTATAGTATTTAAGTTAAAAATATTATTTTCTTAGCTAGTAACTCTCTTAATAAGGCTTAGAATATCTATTCTATAGTTAGCTCTATTAATATTAAGAGTTCTAAAGTTCTCTATAAGAGAGTTAATAATTAAGCTTATAGTCTATACTATAAAAGGTTTCTTAGCCTTAGCTCTCTATCTTATCAGAATTATCTTTATAGAGACTTAAAGCATAGTTATTAGTTTAAGCTTAATAAAGCCTAATAGTTACTAAAATTCCTGCTAAGTAGTAAACTATTTAATTAAAGTATCTTTAACTATAACTTATTACTTTAAAATAACTTTAATAGATTAGTAGTTAAGACTTTAAGCTATAGCTCTTATTACCCTCTCTAAAAAATAGTAATAGGTAATATAAATAAGTTTAGTATCTATAAGTTCTAGATCTCTATATAGAATAGCTCTCTATTAAAGCTAGCAAATAGTAGTAATTAATACTATAATCTATAAAAGGTTATTATTCTTAATATAAGAGCTTATAACTAGGTTTTAAAGGTTCTTATTAGGGTTTTATTAATATTTTAGGTCTATAAATCTAAATTAGTAAAGAAGTTTCTCCTTAGCTTCCTTTTAAGTCTTAGCTTTATTAACACAGAATTATACTATATCTTAATAGTTACTAGAACTATATATATAGACCTTATTCTTTATATCCTGATTAGTCTTATAGTAAAGCTTAAAAAGGCTTTTATAATCTATAATAAAGTTTAAGATATTAGTTTTAATAAACTTAAATATACTAGTAGAATAGGGAGTTATTATAGCTATAATAGGATATCTTATTAGAAGGTTAGCTAAAACTATAATATCTTAATTAGTATATATCTCCTTAAGTAAATAATATAAACTAGGAGATATTACCCCTATTCCTAGAGAGAGATTTATAGACCTATCTATACTATTTTTAGAAGCTAGCTATCTTATAGCTTATAGTTATATCTTACTAAATAAAGTTTCTATAAACCTCTCTTTAAGCTGCTTTCTCTTATTAGAAGAGGATCTAATATCTAAGTTATTATTTAAATAAGAAGAAGATATAATACTTATAGGGTTATAAATATTAGGTTTATTATTATATAGTTAAAGTAATAAAGCTTTCTAAGCAAAAAAGTAAATTTATTATTATAATATTTTCTAAATAGAAAGATAAAGTAAGCAATTATAACTCCTTTAAATAATAAAAAAGGAAAAATAATATAAACTAAATAAATATAAAAAGGTCTCTTAACCTTAATCTTACTACTCTAGACTTTTATAGATCTACTTTAAGTCTTATTACTTAATATAGAAGGGTCTCTCTAATAACACTTCTATCTTAGAAAACTTCACAGCTTTACTATATTAAAATATCTTTAATATTAGTATTCTTTACTCTTAGCACTTAAAGCTATACTAATAAGGGGTTTATTAGTATTTATTCACTAATCTAGTTAATCTCACTATACTTATTAGCTTAAGAAGACTACTAATTACTATATTAGTCTTAAATATAGCTATCTTAGCTACTCTAGCTATAACTTACTAGTTAAATAATAGTAGTATTAAAAGTATATAAGAGAGGGGAAAAGGAAGTATATTTACTAGAACCTACTAATAGCATATAAAAGGGAGCATATTAAGGTCTTTATTATTCCTACCTTAATTCTAAGAAAATATATAGCTATTACTATCTTTATAAACTAAGATAGGCTTAAAAATATCTTCCTCTATTTTTCTATATTAGCTATTAATTATATTATTATTCTTTGTTATTTATAGATTTTTCAGGTATATTATTATATTTAAAGTAGATCAGTTATATATATATATATATTAATAGTAGGGATATATAGATATAATAAAGGTACTCCACTCTCTAAGAAGCCTTTAAAAGCTATTAAAAAGAGTAAAAGAATCTGCCTCTAAGCACTATTAATAAAGACTAGAACTATAAGAGCTAGAAAGAACAGCAAATAATATAACTCCACCTATAAATAGGCTAGAATAATAAAAATAGGCTTAAAAGATATATAAAGTAATTCACAGATCTAATTAAAAGAGATTACTAAAAATAAGTATAAATTTACTGAGAAATTCCTAAAAAACCTGAAAATTAAGTATTAAAGTATTAATAATAATTATAATAAGTTCTCCTCACCTCTATGCTCCTCCTCTCTCCTTTACTATAGTCCTTCTATAATAGATCTATATACTAAGAGGGCTCTCTTAGAAATTGCACTACTAAGTCCTACTTATCCTATTCTAATAGCTCTAAGCTCCCTCTTATAAATACTATAGTTCTGCTCTATCTTTATAAGTAAGAATAAGTTATAGAGGAGAGATACTTTCTTTCTATCCTAAAGTTATTAGATATAATATCCTCTACTATAACTAGAAATATTTAAATAGAGGTTAATAGATAGTCTAAGAATATACCTATATATATCTATAGCCTTAGTAACTAGTTTCTTTAATACTATAAATAATATAGCTTTAGATAGGCTTTAATTTTATAGAACCTTTCTAGTTAGTTAATATAGAGGTTATAAAACTTCTACTAAGTTCTTTATTTACTATTAGTAAGAACTTAGTATTTCCAGAAATATTCAGACTTAGGTTTAGTTTTTTAGTTCTAGCTATTTATATAGTTAGGTAACTTAATCTAGTTATATAGCTCTAATTCCTCTAACTCTGTGAACCTAGCTAAGAGCTTCTACTTTATTAACCCTAATTACTATCTTTTTCTATAATAATCTAAGTTTTAACTAGAGAATCTATAGGAAAAGGTAATAGGAGATAAACTCCTACTTATCCTTAAAGCTCTTATTAAGTATAAATATATTATCAAAGTAGTTAACTATTAGTCTAAGGCCTCTATATTCTATTAGGTATAGAAAGGATAGTTCTAGATTTAGTATAGAGATAGGGCTTAGTATAATTTATTCTAATTTTATTATTAAATAGTAAGCTATCTTTATACCTTAAAGTATATAGATTATCTAAAGTTAAGAGTAGTAAGAGATTTAAAAGGCATAAATATACCTCTAGTTAGGGTATACTAATATAGACTAATATATATTCTTTAGGTTCTATTTTAAGTAGCTCTAGATTCTTAGATTTAATAAGTTATTATAGATATCTCTAAGGAGAGAAATCAGAGTTCTAGAAATCTCTTTATTAATATAAGAGTAGTTAAATATAAGATAGTGTTTCCTATCTAATTAGTATAGGTTCTTTAATATTATTATAGGTTTACTATACTAATCTAATAGTTAGCTATTTACTATAATAGTTAATTTATATATACCTATTTCTTATCCCTTAGTAATAAGTCTTTAGAGCTAGAACTTCTCAGTTAGGGTTAGACACTTATATAGTAATTAGCTCTAAGAAATATACTCTATTTATAGTTATAGAGTATAGGTATAGATATTAGTTAGTATTATTCTAATAATAGAGTTAGCTCTAAGATCTTAATAGGTATATAGGGTCCTTATAATAATCTTAAGTATATAGTAGGGAATTAATAGTTTTAATTTAACTCTTACTAACTTTATCTATTCTTCTACCTATCTTAATAGTATAGAAAAATCAGTTTTTCTATATTTAATATATCTTTTAGTAGGGAAGTTAGTTAGATTATAGTATAGAGGTTTAGTACTAAATTTACTAATTAGCCTAGTTATAGATATATTATAATTACTTTATAGTATTTCTATCTCTCTGTTTTAGACTAATATACTAAGAGAACTATAGTAATTATATTAGTCTTTTATTTCCCTACTTATAGTAATATATAGAGCATAGATTATTAAGTATATTAAAGAAATAGCATAAAGGTATAAAAAAGTAACTCTATAGTTATATTTTTATTTAATAGTATTAGCTCTATTCTAGTTACTAATCCTTTTTAGGTCTTTCTTAGTATTTATTTTAATATACCTAGATAGATATTAGTTAGTTAGTTTAAAGATAAAAAGGATATATCTATAGATATCTTATTACTCTACTTATTATTAGAGTTTAGGTTTAATCCCTTAGCTTACTCTAAATATTTATTAAATACTCTTAGTGTCTTAGTAAAAGTCTTAATAATCTTTAGTATAAGGATAAGATACTATACTAGATTAGGTATTATTACTAGTCTTTATATTTCTACTATATTTTCACTAATAGAGATATCTCTAATCCTTAAAATAGTATATTATATATTAATTTAAGTATTAACTAACTAAAGCTAAGATAGGCTAAGTAGTAGGTTAATTAGTAAGTTCTATCTTTAAGGGGTTATATAGACCTAGATTTTATAGCTAATTCCTTAAGTAATAATATTTAGGGCAATAAAATAATTAATTTAAATAGTATAGTTATTAGTAGTAGATATTTAGAAACTATTAAAGCTAATTTCTCTAAGTTGATAGATAGGGAGGTTATATCTCTTTATAAATAAAGAGGATATAAAGTTTAGCTCTAATTTTTAGTTAGCTTAGATAGAAGTTTTATTTAAAGGGAAACTTAGAATACTATTTTTCCTAATCTAAATTATATAGTTAACTCTAAATAGTTAGGTCTAAGTATATTACTATATTAACCTCTTAGTACTTACTATAGAAATATCTATAGTAATAATAGCTATATCTAAATCTAACTAACTAGAAAGTTCAATAATATTCACTTTAACTAATTTTAATACCTTTTTACTATACTTCTTAGCTCTATATACTTAGATTAATAAGTATTAAAACTCTTTGCTCTCTTAGAGGCTAATCTACTAAAAGTTAAGTAGGTTTATAGAAATTATAATCTTCTCTACTAAAGCTATCTAATTAAAAGGTCTAGCTTTCTTCCTTTTAATAATAGAACTAAGCTCTTAGTGCTATTTAGCTATAAACTTCTTCTATATTAGTACTATTTGGTAAGGAGGGTTTAGTAATAAGTTTAATATAAAACCTCTTCTATTATAGGTAGTATTATTTAGGGGTTTTATTAGCACTTAGTACTATCCTAATTAAGTATTTCCTCTTAAATCCTCTATATTAGTTATTTAATATTAATTAAAGATCTATATTAATTCTCACTAATAATAGTCTAGTTTAGAAGATTAGTTCTATATTAGTTATTAAGGTTCCTCCTAATTTCTCTTAGCTTTATAAGCCTTTAGCTCCCTCTCTTTTATACTCTAGTCTCTCTAGGGTATACTTAAACTATATTACTTACCTATTTAGTATAGTTTCTTCTAAATACCTCTCTAATCTAAGAACTTAAGAATTATATCTTTCTAGCTTACCTAGTTAGTATTAGTTTCTAGAATAGTAGAGATAAAGTTTAATAATAACTAAACTTATTTATTTAGTTCTAAGATTAGGTTTACTATTATATTACTAATATATCCCTTAAAGCTATTAGCTACTTTAGTAAGTTATATATTAATAATAGTTTTTAGGTCTATCTTATTCTATAGGTCTATATAATTTACTATACTAGGTAATTTAGGTTAGAATATATTATAGACTTAAGTTTCTATAATTAAGCCTAGTTTAGGTATATTCTAAGTATTTAAAAGTTTATTATAGTTATATATAAGCTCTTAAGCTAGGTGCTTAGCTAAATAGAGCTAAACTAAATAGATATTAATCTTTCTAGCTAGAGATATAAAGCCTTAATTCTAGCTTTATAGTAATATAAAGATTACAGTCTTTAATATAGCTTATTTCTAAGTAGATAGAGGAGAGTTCTTATATAGAGGTAAAGTATAACCTTCCTCTCTATATTTAATATAAATCTACTTCTTTAGGTTTAGTAATTTAGAGCTATTTATGTATAGATTCTTAGAGAAGCTCTAAGAGGGGATATTAAGTAAGTTTAGGTTTATATAGTTAAAGTTCTATACTATTTAGATACTATTATTACTATAACTCTATCTACTTATTACTTAGTTATACTAAGTATTAAATAAAATATTATAATTTCTTAGTTATAAGGTATCTCCTTAAATTTAGGGTTAGTACTAAGTAAACTATAGTAGTTATTAAATTATTACTTAGTTACTCTAATCTAACCTATCTATCTAATTAGTGTTATTATAGCTCTACTAACTTTAAAGAGAGTATTAAGAATATAATTTATTTTAATAACTCTAACCTTATAGAGTTAAGCTTTACTACTACTAGGTCTAGAGCTATTAATACTAAGCTATAGTATAGATCTAAGACTAATAGAGAGATTATTAGTAATTATTTAACTATTAGTTATAACTATTTAAAGACTAATTATTCTATATTAAGTAATTTAAGATATTTACCTAATATAATATATAAAAGGGAGGTGCTAGAAGTACTAGAAACTACTATTAAGGAATAAATAGTTAAGACGTAGAGCTGCTTAATATATTTAGTTCTAAGAATATATAGCTAAAATACTATATTAAGAGCATATTAATAGAGATCTTATTATTCTAATCTATAAGTATCTACTTAACTAGGCAAAATTGCTTCTATTTATAGTAGATCTAATTAGCTTTATACTAGTCTCTTAGAACTTATTAAGTATCTACTACTATATTATAGATAGCTACTAAGCTAGAAGCTTTTATAGCAGCTCTATCTATAATAGCTTTATAAAGCTTTTTATTAGTTAGTTTATTAATAAATTATTAAATTAGTTATCTTAGAACTATTTCCTTAGCCTTACTAAGTGTTTATAAATCTATAATAAAGTCTAAGCCTCTAGATTAGTATAGTATTATTCTAGCTTTACTATAATAAGCTTATAGAGATTTCCTACTATTCTGCTTAAGGGTAGTAATATTAATAGTTTCCTTAGAATTATTATTTAACTAGAGAGGAAATTACTTATATAAAGCTTACTCTAGCTTAGCTCTATTTAAGAGAAATACTTCTTCTCCTATCTTAATATATATAATAATATCTACTAGCTATAGTAAGTTATCTAAGAATATAGTAATAAAGCTATTATAGAATATATTAATAGCCTTAATAACTTAGACTAAAACTTAGTTAGAGTCTAAACCTACTTTCTTAAATTTAAAAAGTAAGTAAGTTAGCTATCTAGCTATTAATCTATTACTAAAAGAGGGGAAATCTATAAAGTTAGGTATTAAAGGTATTTAGTTCTAATTATATAATATAGAGTAATAATAACTTTAATAAGTTTAATAATTATAATCTAAGTTAAGGTAGCTAGATATCTAGCTCTAAGGCTATTAATTCTAATAGTTATACCTACTACTATAAATATCCCCTTAAAGACTATCTTAGCTCTAAGCTTAGTAAGTAGTTCTAAATAGTTATTAATTTACTATTATAGAATAGGTTATTATATTAATAGGAGTACTAGATAGCTTTCTATTCTAACTAGATTATTTAGAAGGGTAGTATAGACTAGAAGGGAAAAGGTATAAATATAGATAAGTACTCTCTTTAAGGGGGAGGTAATAATATCCTTTTAGGTTACTACTAAAAGGTAACTAACTATATAGCATTAAAGCTAAATCTTTAGCACTATTAATAAATTATAAAGTGTTTAATTAGTTAGTATTTATAGAGGTTCTCTTAATAATTGGAGTTATTTTATAGTTAGATCTATATTTAGTTATTTACTTTAAGAGTTAAAGGTTTTTTAATATAGCAGTAATAAGTAGTATAGAATCTATAGTTTTAGTTCTAGTTATTTAGTAATAAAGGTAAGTATTAGCCTTAGAGTCTTAGCTCTAAGAGATATATTCTAGTAATAGAAGTTAGTATTTAGGAAAAGTTAATAAACTTAATCTTTAAAATATTATAGTTAGTAATATCTAAGTAGGTTTTAGTTAGTCTTAATATTCAGTATAGTTAAATATATATTAAATTAGATATAGATATATATTACTATTTAGTAGTTATCTTAGTAATAATATCTTAGTTCTCAGTAAGCAGAGTTAATTTAATTATATAGTATAGTTCTAGAGTAATAGTTAGGATACTATAATAGGCATAGTGGTGAGGCTACTCACCTTATACATAATAGGAAAGCTGGGATTATATAAGCCTATATATATATATATATGCCCGCGCGCGCGCACGCCCTTAGAGTAGTTTTTCCTAAATATATATATAATATATCATGCTCTTTTTATTAGGATCCTTCTTTTTACATAGCTATAGTTATCCTATTCTATCTTAATAGTGCCTAGAGGCGGATCTGTTCTTTTCACATACTCTTAAAGGTATCTCAGAGAGTAGCTATTCTTATTAATAGATCCTAAAAGAACCAGATACTATAGCAGTTAGAGTAACTATAACTATATTATTGCTCTTTTTTTTAAGGCTATATATTTAAGTCTCTCTTATTTCCCTTCTTTTTATAATTATATATACCTATAATTAACTATTATTATACCTATAATTACGCCTAGTTATACTGCTTTATTATATCTATTATTATGCCTTATTATATGCCCACTTTTATACTACTTATAGTGCTGCTAATATCCTATTTTGGGCTAATTGCTATAGTTATTATTATGCTCTTTTTGCGCCTGCTGCTGCCTGCTACTGCCCTCTATTGCGCGCCTACTGCTGCTGCTACTTGCTGCTACCTACTAAAGCCTGCCAAAGCCTACCCTCTATAGGGCCTAAAAGATCTAACTATTATGCCTACTACTACCTATTACTACTACTACTATATAGACCTACCTGATAAGAAGGTCTATACTATACTATATACTATATTACTGCATACTTACTATAAAGGGTATAAGTTATAGAGAGGACCTATAGTATAGAGATATAAGTCTATATACTATTATAGTTACTATAGAGGTTATAGGTTTAACTCTAGATTTTTTTTTTCCTATAGAGCTTTTTTTTAGCTTCTATTTCCCAGCTTTGAGAAGGATTATAATAGGCATAGTAGTGGGGCTACTTACCTTATATATAGTAGGAAAGCTGGGATTATATAAGCCTATATATATATATATATATACCTATATGTGTGTGTGCTCTTAGAGTAGTTTTTCCCAAATATATATATAATATATTATGCTCTTTTTATTAAGATCTTTCTTTTTATATAGCTATAGTTATTTTATCCTATCTTAATACTCTTTAATAATAAAGATTAGTATTTAATACCCTTAAATTAGAGCTAATATTCTTAGACTCTAGATTAATAGAGTATAGTTAGATTTCACTCCCTTTAATTAGAGTAATATATATAATATTAGTAACCTACTAATAATAAAGGCTAGAACTATAAGAGCTAGAAAGGATAGTAAATAATATAACTCTACCTATAAACAGGCTAGAATAATAAAAATAGGCTTAAAAGATATATAAAGTGATTTATAGATCTAATTAAAAGAGATTACTAAAAATAAGCATAAATTTGCTAAGAAATTCCTAAAAAACCTGAGAATTAAGTATTAAGGTATTAATAATAATAATCCCTTCTCCTCTCCTCTATACTCCTCCTCTCTCCTTTACTATAGTTCTTCTATAACAGACCTATATACTAAGAGGGCTCTCTTAGAAATTATACTACTAAGTTCTACTTATCCTATTCTAATTATCTCCTTAAAACTCTTTATAATATTATAAAAGAGAGTCTTAATAGATAAATAAATCTACTTATATAAAAAATATATAAAACCTAGTTTATAAACTCTTCTATTTAATAGTTTCTTCTTAATAGGTAATTTTACTATTAAAAAGATTTATTAGATACTATTATTTTCTATTATAAACTATACCTTAATAATAGTTTTATAACCTCCTCTTTCTTATTATATTTCTTATTCTATTTTAAACTCTAATATAGCTAAAACTATTCTCCCCACTAAGATAGATATAAGAAATTATAGTAATATAACTCTTTAAAAGTATTCTGCTCTATCTATTTCTATTAATTAACTTTCTATTAGATATAGTTTTCTCTATTATAGTTATATTTATCTATAATATTAGAATATTTAAAATAAGATAGTATATCTATAATTATAACTTATAATTAAGGTTTAGCACTTATACTTTAACTTAGTATTTATAGGACTTATATTTAAAGTTAGTATTTTAGATAATTAAGTTTACTATCTAATATATTAGATAAAGCTAACCCTAGTAAATCTCTTAGAGGGGGAATTCCAGGCTTATTATTATTTCTAAAGTTTCCTATATTATTATCTAGAAGTAAGAGTTAGCTAGGTTTAGATATAGAGGGTTATATAGAGAAAAAAGGATTTTTCTTAAAGTCTTATTAGCTATATAGAGTATCTTATAGAGCAAAGCTAATATTAATAGGTATATTATAGAATTTTATAATAATAGTAGAAATATATTAGTTAATTAAAAGGATTTCTATATTAGCAAAGAGCTTTCTATCTCTCTTAGCTATATAGCTAAATTATAGTAATAAGATATTCTCTTAAAGAAATACTTAGACCTATTTAATATATCTAAGTTTATATATAAATCTATCTCTTTATTAGGTTAAATTAACTATATAATAACTAGTTAATAGGATTATTCTAAGATATACTAAAGCCTCTATCTTATAGTACTATTTATTAAGATTATTTATAGTATCTATAAATTATTAGTTACTTTTTAAATCCTATATAGAGTTTTAGTAAAAGTAATTACTATTTACTTAGTTTATAATAATTATTATCTAATAGCTATTACTATAATTAAGTAATAAGAAAGCAGCTATAGTATTTTAAAGGTTATTTATATCTCCCCTTATTATACTTACTATATCTACTATAATATCTATTCTAGGTATTTAAGGTAGCTCTTAAAGTAGAATATAGATAGAAAGTAGAAATCCTCTAATTATAAGTCTAAGAAAGCTTATAATTTTAGAGTTATCTAAGTTCTCTTATCTTATTAATATCTCTTATATATTATAGAGGTTAGAAAGATATTCTACCTTCTCTATACTATTAATAACTAATCCTCACCTATATCTAGTTATTAAGTAATCTGCTAACTACTAGTTATTTTAGATATACTAAGAAACTACTAAAATAGGTTAATTATTATTTAGTATAGGGTTAGCAAGCCTTATATAGTTAAAAACTGCTAAGTTATTATAGAATTTAAAAATAACTTATTCTACTAAAAAGGGAGTAAGATATAGTAATATTAATAGTTTTATAAATCTAGAATAATTATAATACTTTAATAAATTAATTAGTTACTACTAATTATTTACCCTTTTATACTTCTTAATTTTATCTCTTATTACTATATTTTAAATAGTTAGGTATTCTAATAATCCTTTATTACTTCTTAAAGCCTTAGTATTAAATATACTAATAGATTAGGTTTATAAATAAATATCTTTAGATCTAAGCAGGTTAAGACTTATTCTATTAGGTGAGGAGAGCTTTAGATCTATAAATTATAGAATATACTTATTCTTCTAGTCTTTTATTACTTCTAGTACTATCTGCTCTAGTATCCTCTTTCTATCTTTAAAGACCTAGTCTTAAATAGTTCTATTTAGCTTTAAAGAAACCTAATACCTTTTAAATAGCTCTTTATTTATAAAAGTTACTAATAGTTAGTTAATCTAGGTCCTTTTTCTTACTTATAGAGGCTATTTTAGTAGTACTAAGCTACTAAATTATATAAAAGATCTAAACTAGTTAACTAGATATAAGCTAGAAGCCTATAATAGAGATTTAGTATAGTAAAGGTTAATTAGATATAGTTATCTTATTAAGACTTTAGTTATAATAGCTAGAGCTCTAGATAAGACTCTAGTTATAATATATATTAAAGTTTATAGTCTTTTTTCTACTCTCTTTTCTAACTACTAATTATTATAAAACTAGTTTTATTTATTATATAAGTTAATTAGTAGCCTTAAAAAGACTACTCTATTTAATTTAGGTGTTTATAGATAGATAAATAGTATATCTAGAGCTTTCTTTTTAAGTTAGGTAGTTATACTATCTCTTAAACTTCTATTATTAAAGTTATCTTTTATACTTCTAATTATATAGTACTAAAAGAGTTATCTAGCTTTAATAGATCTTATAAGGTAATATATAATTACTATAATATCTATAAAGTATATTAGGGTTTTAGTTTTTAATATTCTAATAGTATTATATAGGCTAGTAATAATATATTATAGTTTAGAAGGAGGAAATAACTTCTCTACTATATCTAGAGTTTTGCTCTAATATTTAATAAGTATATATTTTATTAGTAAATTAGAGAGATATATCTAGCTAGTTATATCTTAGTATTATAGAGATAGGGTTTTATATTTAATTATTAATAGCTAATATTTTAGTTTCTTTATAGGTTTAAAGCCTAATATATTTCTAATAATTTAGTTTTATATCTAGAATTAGCTCTTACTTAGTTTATTAGATATAAGATCTATTAGTTATCTAATATTAGAGGTAGAAAGGTTTAAGAATCTTAGCTTCTAAATATAGTTATCTAGAGTATTACTATTATTAAAAGTAATCTTTCCTATTATAATATTTTTAGAAAGAAAGTTAGTAAGAGGAAAGAGTAAGTAATTTATAAACTAAATAGATAGATTAAATAAGAGTAGTTATAAAATTTAAAGATATTATAGTATAAAAGTTAATATTAAATATCTTCTATCTAAGAGAATAGGTTAAATAGTATATATAAATATAAATAAAAAAGAGAAGATTTTAGAAACTAAAAGGGTTAATAATACCCTCTTATACCTACTAATTACCTTAAAGTATTAGTAATTTATTAATATTCTATAAAAGAAATAATTAACTTCTTTTTCTCTTAGCTCTTTTAGCTTTAATAAAGATAAAGTAAACTTAAAATAAAAAATCTAATAATATTTCTAATAGTAAATTAGAGTAGTTATTTATAGGAAAAGAATAAAGAAAATAGTAGCTATTAGTAGCTATTAAAATAAGAGATCTAGTTATAAAACTAAATAAATACCCTCCTCTATTCTCTAATATTAACTTCTCTTTCTCTAATAGTTATTTTTCCCTCTATTTCTTAATCTTAACTTAACTTCTCTAAATTCTTCTTTTTATATCTATAAATTACCTTCTCTTATTATAGCTAACTATAACTTTCTTATATTAGATATTAAGAATACTAATTAGCCTTATTCTTATTATTTTTTTCTAAAAGCTACTTTCTAGATACTTAGTTTTAATATCTCTATATCTTAGATAAAGTAGAATAATATATCTCTTTTTATTTAGTACTCTAATAACTAGCTTTAAGTAATCTACTTTTCCTTATACTTCTTATTACTTAACTAATATCTATTATCTTTTTAGGCTACTATAAGTCTTACTTAGCTCTATCTTAATATTTTTAGTAATAAATATTTAAAAGTAGCCTTTATTCTATAAGTATTCTCTAATAAGACTGCTAATATAATAAGACTAGCTTTCTAGAAAGTTTATCTTAGTAAGTAAGACTTTAATTAAATATTTAAAATAACTAAGGAAACTAGTAACTTCTACTATTAAGTCTTTATTTATACCTCTACTACTTTTCTTTCTAGCTTATAGTAGATAAAGGTCTTTTAGTATATAGTAGCTACTTATAGCTTATTTATCTAATTTTAAAGTAGTTATAATATAGTATTCTATATCTATTATAAGAAGTATATCTATACTATAAGAAACTCTATAACTAGTATTTTTATCTATAAACTATATTTTAAATATATTTCTATACTAGGTATTTCTTATACTAACTGCTTTTTCTATAAAATCTAAGAGAATTACTCTTATAATAATCTAAGTATTTATAAGTATTATAGATATAGAATTAAGTATAATAATAAAGTAAGAAAGAGTAGAGAATTTAATAGTATTATAATAATTTTATAGTTTTAAATCCTAGCTAATACTGCTATATTAGCTATATTTAAATTTAACTTTTTAATTCTTTAAAATACTCTTTATTCTTAATAGGCTTAAGAGTATTACCTAAAAGCTAGATTTACTTACTCTTAATATTTTTTTATACTAAAGCTATCTCTAAACTTTAACCTTATAAAGATTACTAACTACTTAGAGCTTTATATTATAGATTAAGAAAAGGAAGATAGAGTAACTAAATATATCTTTATAAAATAGAGGAAAAGAGAAGAAATAATAGAAATATTATTAAGTAGTAATAAGAATATAAAGGAAATATTTTCTAAATAGGTCTATAAAACTAAATTTAAACCCTATCTAAGTATAAAATTAATAAGATCTTCTTTATAAATATCTTTCTTTTTCTTACTAATAATAGTATTATATAGCTACTTTTAGTATTAATAGCTTTATTACTATACTCTTAGTTATCTAGATATTACTATTCTTTTTATAGGTTAGTAACTATACTTTAATACTCTCTTTTCTTTTCTTTTCTTTTATCTATTTTTAAACTATTAGTCTTTTTATTTATTTAGTTTAGTAATAGCTATATTTATAGAGGGGGTTTTTTAGTATTATTATTAAAAAGCTATAAATCTTTAATATCTTATACTTAGTATAAATATTAAAGTTATTAGTAGATAGATTACTATTATATTAAAAGATAGTTATTAATAGAGTAATATATTTTAATAAGTATCTCTTATCCTTATCTTTAAAGTTTAGAAATATTATTTTTAGAATCTTAAACTTTTAAAATATAAGAAATAAAAAAAAGAAAACCCTATTAATAAGTATAAATAGATCTATAAATTATTAAACTAAATATCTAAGAATATAAAAAAGATTATAAGTCTTTTAGATCTTCTATTTTAATATACTCTCTCTCTTTCTCCTTTAATATCTATAGGATTTCTACTACTAGTTACTATTTAGCCTTTAATACTTTAATTACTATTTCTAAGTTTTTTAGATACTATCTTAATCTTATTATAGATTATAATATATTCTCCTCTTTATTTCTAATTATCTTTCTAAATATTATTAGTTTTTTATTTTCTTCTTTTAGTATATAGTTATTATACTTTTTATTTCTTAGTATTAGAAAAACTTTTACTAGGTTTCTCTCTAAATTAGATTTATAAATATCTATATTACTTAGTTTTTAATATCCTTTAGGTGTTTAAATAAATTTCTAAAGTTAATTTCTACTAAACGTTCTATCTATAATCTCTTTTCCTATTAATATTACTAGTTAATATAATAGGGTATTAGAGATATATAATAAGATATAAAAGGGGCCTTACTATTAGTAGTTAAGCTTCTTAATAGAAGATTTATTAATAGATCTCTTAATATTAAATACTAGAACTAAATTACCTACTTTTAGTCTCTCTTTTCTTATTATTTATTTATATTAATTATTACTATACTCTATAGTCTTTTTATATTAACTTTTAATTATCTTTTTAGCTTACTTTCTATTTTTATTAAGTTATAAGAAGGCTTATAGATATATCTAAACCTCCTCCTCTTATATAGTTACTAAATTTTAATTAAGAGCCCTCTAGGTTAGTATTAGAGTCTTAATAGGTATAATAGATTTAAATCTATATAAAAAGTAGAAAAAGCTAAAGCTAGTTAAAGTATAAATACTTAATTAGTCTATAAATAGGGTAATAGGTAAATATAGTTAAGGGTTAATATCCTTTCTTTCTCTGGTTTATATTAATAAAGAATAAGTAATAGGCTAATAACTAGTCTTAATTACCCTATTAACTCTTAGATTATAGGCTAATATTACTTTCCTCTTTATATTATACCTTTTATTAAACTTAATAATAACACTCTTATTCTCTAAACCTCTATTAATAATAATTTTACTATATAGCCTATATTAATAGATAACCTCCTCCTAAATAAACTTTATAATCTTAGCTATAGTTACTTATCTAAGCTAGTATACTTTAAGCTATCTAGTAAGTAGGTTCTAAGTCTCTATAAGGTACTACTTACCTACTCTCTATATATCTAATAAAATCCTTATAAAGAGTAATCTCTTTAGTAAACTATAGGTCCTTATATTATCTATATATTAAGCTCTTCTCTTCTAGTAATTAAAATAACTTCTTAGAGACTCTTTAAATTCTAAGTATATATTACCCTATATATAATAGTTAGATAATCTCTTTACTATAGCTTACTTACCTCTATAACTACTTTCTTTATAAGCTTTAGTAATTAACTTCCTCCTCTATTTAGGGTTATCTATAATTTATCTTAGTATTAGCTTTTAATTTATTAGTTTAGTAAAAAGCAGGCAGTTTTAAATATAGTAGTCTAGAGCTCTAATTTTAAAATTATAATACCTAATAGGTTAAATCCCTAAAAGGCACCTTTATATTATTAAATAGTAGGTAATCTATTAGGAATATATTAAATAGGCCTATAAATTATTAAAAAGGGTATCTAGAATAGTTATTATGCTACTAATAATTTCCTATATATCTCTTATAAAAACCTCCTCTATTTTAAAGAAGAAACTAGCCTTAATATTAATAAAGAAGATCTGCAAATTAATCTAAGAATTAATTTCTCCTTCTACTTCTTTATTAATTATATCTAAAGGGCCTTAGAGTTTCTATAAGAGGCTATCTGCTACTATATTCTATATACTATAGATATATTATACCTTAAAGTTAAATATTTAAATTTATATAATCTATTAAATAATAAGAGCTTCTAGGAGGTTTATAGCTACTCTATTTAGTTATATAACTAAAGTCTAGGTATCTATTTCTAGAATAAAGTATCTTCTATAGAGGTAATTATATACTCTTTTTAAGGCTTTTAAAATACTATATAGTTTCTTCTTTCTAGTATTATAGGATAGTTTTAGTTCTAACTAAGTGCTACTCTTAAAATAAGAGACTATATATTAGTTATTAATAAATTAGCCTAAAACTCTGCTCTATTCTATATTACTAGTATTAACTATAAGATATATATCTTCTCTTCTAGAGCTATAATCTAAGATAATAAGGATTAGAGCTTTAATAAGTATTAACTTTAAGGTATCTATTACTATCTTATACTTCTCTTTCTAATAAAAAGAGATATTCTTTTTAAGTAAATTAGTAAGTAGTTTTATAATAGTTAAATAGTCTTTTACCTAGAATCTATAAAATATTATAATTTCTAGAAAAGCTTTTAACTCTATTAAGTTAGTATAAGTAATCTATTTATAGATCTTAACTATTTTTGCTTCTTCTAGATAATATCTATTAATACTATAAATATAGCTAATAATTATTACTACTTTCTAGGTCTATTAAGACTTAACTACTATTACTATATACTTTGCTAGCTCTAAATTAACTAGAACCTTATTAATATTCTATAAATATTTTAAAATAAATCTATAAATTCCTAGATAAGACTTAATCTCTTCTTTATTATAGTATAAAGTTAGTTCTTTAATAGTAATATTATTAAGAAAGGCTTTATAATAACTAGATATAAGGTTATATAGAATTCTAATTATAACCCTTATAAATTATATAACTAAATTTATTACTCTTTAAAATAAAATATATATATATAGTAGTCTAATAGGTAAGATAAATATAGTTAAGTCTCTGCTTATAGAGTCTAAGGAAACTTAGTTATATTCTAAGAAGAAGTCTAAAAGAGATAATAACTAGTATATAGTAAAATCCTCTAAAAAGTTATTTATAGAGGGGGGTAGCACTATATCTTAAATTATAACTATATTTATCTTTATTATAGAGTTAATAAGTCTTATCTTACTATCTTTCTTATATATAAGAAAGAATAGATTATAATATACTATATAACTCTGCTCTAGGATTTCCTTTTCTAGTCTATTTTTTAGAATTATAATAATATCCTATTTTAACCCTCTTAATATTAGGATTTCTTTTACTTACTATGCTTTATATAGAATTATCTATATTATTTATAGGAGAGTAATAAAAGGGTAGATAGAGCTATAATAAGTAAATTTCTAGGTTAAAGCTTCTTCTTTTACTATTAGAATAGCTATAAGAAGCTTCTTTTCTTTAAGCTATAAGTAATTAATAGTTTTTAAAATAGCTCTCAGCTAGATCTTTATAAGTCTTATTTCTAGCTTAATATTTAAAAACTTTAATATAATTAAGCTAGTAAATAGAATATTAAGATCTAGCTTTATATTCTTTTCTACTCTTATCTATACCTTTAGCTTCTACTCTAGGTTACTATTTAGGGTTAAACTATCTAATATAGTATTATTAATAGGTTAAATCTTTTTATCTTTTATTTTATATAGTATATTAATATCTTCTATTAGTAATATAAGTATTATCTATATAGATATATATTAATAATAAGAAAAAATAGTATCTATAGCTATAATAACTTTAATTTCTTTTTAATATATTAATTTATACTTCCTCCTAGATACTCTCTTTTTTACTACTTTTTTCTTAGATCTATAAATATAATACTAATAGTTAATATTATAACTATTATATCCTTTAATATATCTAGTACTTATAATTGCTTTATAGATATTATTAAGCTTAGAGATAACTTCTTCTTAGATTATAGTTTCTAGGATTTTATTAAAAATTAATCTAAATTCTTTAAAAACAGTAATAACTTCCTTATCTAGCTCTATTTATTACTTAACTTCCTCTAGTAGGTTATATAAGCCTTTAAATACTTATTAAATTACTTTAATATTTTAATATACTTTTATACTATTTAGTATTATATTTAACTTTTCTTTATCTTTAACTTTATTAACTTACTAATTATCTTTTATAAATTCTAAGCTTACTACTATATTAGGTTTATTAGTAGTAGCTTCTATTTTCTCTCCTATATAAAAGATATAAGAGTATATTAATATTATAAAGAGATAAAGCAGTTTATCTTAGTAATAATTTCTAGAAAGTAAGTAGTTAAGTCTCCTATATAGAATAATAATAAGATATTAATCTTAATATTCCCAGACTAAAGAACTCTAATAATCTAGTTCTATATATAATCTAAGATTATTCTAGTTTTTAAGATAAAAGGGGCTTCTAGCACTAAGTCCTTATTATAGGTATTTTCTAGAAAGATAAAGAAGCTAATATCTTAAATTATATTACCTTTAATATAGATATTATCTATAATTATATCTATAAATTAGGTTCTCTACTCCTTATTAGTAATTTTATAGATTTCTATATTAGTTCTAACTATATTACTCTATAAGCCTAGATATCTAATATATTCTTTACTAATAAGATTAATTACTAAGCTACTATTAATAATTCCCTTAATTAGTATATTTATAGAGCTATAAAGGGTAATTATAATCTACTAATAGGTTATAATAAAGTCTAGAATAGTAATATATCTTAGTAGTAAAAGAAGTATAAAATCCTATTTCTTAGTTATAGTATCTGTTTTAAAGATAGAATTAATTATATAGTAGTTAAACTATACTTACTTAGTCTATAAATTCTTAAATAAGATTATAGAAATAGCAGCTAAAGTTACTTAGCTTTTAAAATAGTTTTTATTATTATTCTATTAGTCTATTTACTCTTATAGCTCCTTATTACTAGTTTCTATTTTATTAAATTAATCTAAAAGTATAATATTAGTAGAAATAAAAACCTTTTATACTTTTAAATTATATTTATCCTTATACTTATTAATTATTACTTTAATAGTATTATAAATTATTTTATTTTAGTCTAGCTAGTTCTAATAAAAAAAGGCTTTAGAAATAGCTACTTTCTTATTTACTCTCTTACTATATAGCTCTAATATAAGTATATAGCTAGTCTGCAAATTGCTATATTAAATCTAAAACTTATCTTACTCTTCTTATCTCTATTATTTAACTAGCTCTTCTAGGATATTCTATAATATAATATTATTAATATCTTCTTTATTATTAGGAAGTTTAGTAACTTACTAGGTAATTTAAATTAGAGGATCTTAAACTATAGATAGGTCTGCTATTTAGGAGGCCTGTTAAATATAAGTGTTATAAGGTTTAGAGTAATAGCTTCTAGCCTTTACCTATTTTATAGTAGTAATATTCTTAACTAGATTAATATACTAGTTTCTAGACTTAAAGCTAAAGAATATTATATTAATAAAGTTATATAACTATATTATATTCTTTCTTTAATCTATAAAGCTAATAGATTACTTAAAGTATAGTTTATTATAACTAATAACTTATATAATCTCTTCTATTAGTTTTAGCTACTACTTATCTACTATTCTATTAGTAACTACTATATAGTTTATAAAGCTATCTTTATTAATAAGAATATACCTTAAAATTATCTAGCTATCTATTCTCCTAGCTATATAGCCTTTATTAATAATACCTGCTTTAACTTAGATATTAAAATTAAGGGTACTAATAAAGTAAAAAGGTGTTATATAGTAGCAAACTTCCCTCTAGCTAGCTTTAAGGTACTTAATATAGCTAATAATAATATAGGCTACTACTCTATAAAACTAGCAGTATCTAAAAGCCTAAAAAGGTATATATTACTATAGTTTCTCTTACTAAAAGCCTCTATAGCCTCCTCTTTTTCTACCTCTTCTAAACTTTTAATATTATTAGTAGCTACTTTAGTAGTTACTATAACTAGCTTATAGATAATAGTACTACTATTACTAATATTAAGTTTATATATTATTTTAAGATTATTATTTATATAGTTTAGTAGCTTCTATAGTATTTAAGTTAAAAGTGTTATCTTCTTAGCTAGTAACTCTCTTAATAAGGCTTAGAATATTTATCTTATAGTTAGCTCTATTAATATTAAGAGTTCTAAAGTTCTCTATAAAAGAGTTAATAATTAAGCTTATAGTTTATACTATAGAAGGTTTCTTAGTCTTAGCCTTCTATCTTATTAGAATTATCTTTATAGAAACTTAAAGTATAGTTATTAGTTTAGGCTTAATAAGGCCTAATAGTTACTAAAGTTTCTACTAAGTAGTAAACTATTTAATTAGAGCGTCTTTAACTATAACCTATTACTTTAAAATAACTTTAATAAGTTAGTAGTTAAAACTTTAAGCTATAGCTCTTATTACTCTTTTTAAAAAATAGTAATAGATAATATAAATAAGTTTAGTATTTATAAGTTTTAGATCTCTATATAGAATAGCTCTCTATTAAAGCTAGTAAATAGTAATAATTAATACTATAACCTATAAAGAGTTATTATCCTTAATATAAGAGCCTATAACTAGGTTTTAAAGGTTCTTATTAGAGTTCTATTAACACTTTAAGTCTATAAATTTAAATTAGTAAAGAAGTTTCTCCTTAGCTTCCTTTTAGATCTTAGCCTTATTAATATAGGATTATACTATATCTTAATAGTTACTAGAGCTATATATATAAACCTTATTCTTTATATCTCTATTAGTTTTATAGTAAAGCTTAGAAAGGCTTTTATAGTCTATAATAAAGTCTGAGATATTAGTTCTAATAAACTTAGATATATTAGTAGAGTAGAGAGTTATTATAGCTATAATAGGATATCTTATTAGAAGGTTAGCTAGAACTATAATATCTTAATTAGTATATATCCTCTTAGATAAATAATAAGAACTAGGGGGTATTACCCCTATTCCTAGAGAGAGATTTACAGACCTATCTATACTATCTTTAAAAGCTAGCTATTCTATAGCTTATAATTATATTTTACTAAATAAAGTTTCTATAAACCTCTTCTCAGGCTGCTTTCCCTTATTAGAAGAGGATCTAATATCTAAGTTATTATTTAAATAAGAAGAAGATATAATACTTATAGAGTTATAAATATTAGGTTTATTATTATATAGTTAAAGTAATAAAGCTTTTTAAGTAGAAAAGTGAATTTATTATTATAATATCTTCTAAATAGAAAGATAAAATAGGTAATTATAACTCCTTTAAATAATAAAAAAGGAAAAATAATATAAACTAAATAAATATAGAAAGGTCTCTTAACCTTAATCTTGCTACTCTAGGCTTTTATAGATCTACCTTAAGTCTTATTACTTAATATAAAAGGGTCTCTCTAATAATACTTCTATCTTAGAAGACTTTATAGCTTTACTATATTAGAATATCTTAAATATTAGTATTCTTTGCTCTTAGCACTTAAAGCTATATTAGTAAGAGGTTTATTAGTATTTATTTACTAATCTAGTTAATCTTACTATACTTATTAGCTTAGTAAGACTGCTAATTACTATATTAGTCTTAAATATAGCTATTTTAGCTACTCTAGCTATAACTTTACTAGTTAAATAATAGTAGTATTAAAAGTATATAAGGGAGGGGAAAAGGGAGTATACTTATTAAAATCTGCTAATAGTATATAAAAGGGAGTATATTAGGGTCTTTATTATTTCCACCTTAATTCTAAGAGAATATATAGCTATTACTATTCTTATAAACTAAGATAAGCCTATAAATATCTTCCTCTATCTTTCTATATTAGCTATTAATTATATTATTATTCTTTATTATTTATAGATTTCTCAGATATATTATTATATTTAAAGTAAATTAGTTATATATATATATATATATATATTAATAGCAGGGATATATAGATATAATAAAGGTACTCTACTCTCTGAGAAGCCTTTTAAAGGCTATTAAAAAGAGTAAAAGAATCTACTTCTAGATACTATTAATAAAGGCTAGAACTATAAGGGCTAGAAAGAATAGCAGATAATATAACTCTACCTATAAATAGACTAGAATAATAAAAATAGGCTTAAAAGATATATAAAGTAATTTATAGATCTAATTAAAAGAGATCACTAAAAATAAGTATAAATTTGCTAAGAAATTCCTAAAAAACCTGAGAATTAAGTATTAAAATATTAATAATAATAATCCCTTCTCCTCTCCTCTATGCTCCTCCTCTCTCCTTTACTATAGTCCTTCTATAATAGACCTGCATACTAAGAGGGCTCTCTTAGAAATTACACTGCTAAGTCCCACTTATCCTATCCTACTAATAATAGTAATCTTATTAAATAATTAAAATAGAGCAATCTGCTCTAATAGAGGAAAAAGATATAGTTAATTTTCCTTAAATTTCTAGAAGGGGAGACTAGAAAATCAGTACAGTTTAGTTATATCTAAAAAATAGAGATCTTAAAGTAATATATAAAAGGTGTTATTCTAGCTAAGATCTAATAGGTTATACCTTTCTAAGCTAAGTATAGGGATTTATAGCCTCAGGCCCCTGCTCCCAGGGTGGGGAAGTCGCACCCACCTGCATATGTTTCTTTTCCCTACACGTTCTCAAGCCCAAGTCTTGCCGCCAAAACTCAACTGACTCACACATCACAGTTAGCCCCGAGCCCGGCCTGCCCCTGCGGAGCCCGCCCTCACGACGCCAGTGTTACGACCACAGGCGGCGCCTCACCGCAATAAGCGGGCCGCGCGCGGCGCAATATTAAGCCACATACGGGTTAGAGGCATAAGTGGTGATTCAAGGGCATAAGTAATAACCCAGGGGCTTAATAATATATAAGAGGAGCACTAGGCATACTATAATTTAATATAAGAATAGCTTTGCTTATATAACTTTAATTAATATACTTATTAGACCCTTAGTTCTAACCCCTAATTATATATAGGATCCTTATTATTATATAGTAGCATAACCTATATAATATTATAAATCAGATCTGCTTTATAGCAGTTACTAAAATAGCAAAACAAAGTTATATAACTATCTAACATAATATATATATTATAAGCTTATTAATATGCTCCTGAGAAGTTATATAATCACCTATAGTTATAGTAAGTATACTATAGAGCTCAGAGATAATAAAACCTTAAGACAAAGCTATTATAGATCTTTAGTA
This sequence comes from Colletotrichum neosansevieriae, assembly GCA_036785495.1. Lineage (NCBI taxonomy): Eukaryota > Fungi > Ascomycota > Sordariomycetes > Glomerellales > Glomerellaceae > Colletotrichum > Colletotrichum neosansevieriae. Next base: position 81,856 of record JAVHLV010000138.1, on the reverse strand, counting down.
AAAGATCACTAAGCTATAGTTAGCTTACTAATAGGTATATAAAGAGCATAATACTTTTTAAACACAGTTATAGAGTATATAAGGAACTACTCTAGCACTACCTATAGTTTATAATAGTAGTAGAGATATATTCTCTCTAATAGTACTATTACTATTAAAGACTCTAGTAAGCCTAGCCTACTCCTACTTTAGTATATAAAAGGAGACTAGCTATTTAGATATTATAATAATAGACGCTCTACTAATAATATAGACACCTAGTAAGACCCCTAAACTAGATTTAGATTAGTTTAAGAGCCTTAAGATAAAGTTCTCTAAGGATCTATACTTAAAGAGATCTATAAATTAGATTATATAGTTAATATAAGTATAAATCTTAATAGCAATTTATAGAGTAGCTTTTAGGGATATATTAACCCTAGTAGAGGATCTCTAGATTATAATTAAGATATATAATAACCTTATAGAAAAGCCTTTATCCCTTATAGTATATATATAGAGTAGTTCTAAGATTTAGAATACTCTTATATAAATATATACTAGCACTAGTATTATTCTGAGAGGATAAATATAAAATTAGATATATACTTTTAAGCTTATAAAGAGTAATTTTATATTATATATTTTAAAGTTTAGTAAGCTATAGTATAGATATTAATAAGCAGGTAGTACTATCTCTTCTAAAGATACTATTTAAGCGTTTATTTAAGGAGCTAAAGAGCAGTACTATAACTAGGCTATTTACTAGAGGTTAAAGTATTATAATAGGTCTATAATAATAGTTAAAGAACTTATAGTAGACCTCTAGGATAAGGCTTATATAACTAGTAAGGTAAAGTCTATATTTATTATATAAATAATAGATAAAGTATCTAAGAGAGATACTAAAAAGGAGTCTAAAAAGAGAGATTATATAGGCTATAATTATTATAGCTATAGCTATACTAATACTATATAGTAAGTATATCCTACCTATAAAGCTAATAATAAAAGTCTATTAACACTATAAAAGAGTAATAATAAGATAGATATATCTAAGAAGGAGTCTATAAAGGAGAGTTAGAAAATAATAGAATAAGTTTACTATACCTTTATAGACTTAAATAACTTTTAGGTAGCATAGAGCAATCTTAGAATATATTTAGTATATAAAACTATACCTAAAAATACTAAAAGAGAAGAGACTATTCTAAGAATAGTTAAGTAAAGTAATAGTGCTTAGCTATAGAATATAGATATAAATATATATATAATAAATAATATATTATAGTATAATAATAATAAGTATACCCTGTTAATAACCCTGCGCATAATATATATAGGAGGAGGATTTATCTACTCTAAGTATATAGAAATAGTTATACTATACTTTAATAATAGGGAGTTAATATAATTATAAAATATATTATATATACTAAGCTTTTCTATTAATATATTTAGTAAAGAGAGACTTTACCTTAGTAGAGGCTACCTTAATAAGAATAAGCTTATTAAAGCTAATAGGTAAGTATTTATAATACTTAATATATATTAAAGAGGTTTTAACCTTAATATAATATATAAGAGAGATTTAGGTATATAGGTGATATATACTATATAGTAGAAGACTAAATCTAAGCTCTAGTATAGGAGACTTAGTTATCTAGGCTTTAGAGAGATAAAAAAGACTATTTAGATAATAAAGGGCTGTGTAATATCCTCTAAGTTAGTAGTCCTATAACCCTATAAGACCTGTAATCTCTTAAAGAGCCTAAGATACTCCCTATAAATACTAAGGCACTATATAGAGAGGGCAGGAGATATTCTTTATATTAATATTAGAGAAGTAAAGCTAGTAAAGTACTTTAAATACTTTTTACTAGTTATAGATAATAAAATATACTTCTAAGTAATTATCTTTATAGATATAAAAAATAAGCTAGTATATTAGTTAAGGATTTATCTCTAAGAGTAGAAGAATACTTTTAGTATAGTAGTAAAGGTTATCTATATAAATAATATAAGGGAGTTTATAGTAACTTATCTTAAAGCTATATTATAGAATAATAGAATAAAGATAGAGTTATTACTACTATATATATATAAGTAGAATAGTATAGCAGAGTGTGTAATTTGGATTATTCTAGATAAGGTATATGCTTTAAGTATTAATTTAGAGATTTTAGTAGATTTATAGCTATATTTACTTATAGTAGCAGTCTATATTATTAACTGCTCCTATATTATAGCTATTATAGATAAGATATCTATTTAGGTGCTCTATAATAAGTTATTAAGTCTAGGAGAAGACTATATATCTAATATAAGCTAGTTATAGGTTATTAGAAGTATCTGCTTTACTTATATTAATCTAGAAGTCTAAGTTAAGAGCAAAAAGATAGTAGTATATATAGAGAAAGGTATCCTTATTAGTTATTATAGAGACTAAGTATATAGAATATAGATACTAGAGTAGGATAAGATTATTATCTACTCTAATATTATCTTCTATAAACCTATAATAGAGCTAGAGGAGCACTAGTAAATACTGCTATCTAGCTAAGACTTATAGTTCTAGAGCTATATATAAGAAATTATAAACTAGATATATAAAGTATATCTGCAAATCAGAGAGACTAGATTTCTAGAAGGAGAGGGTATAGCTTATACTTATACTATAGCTCTTATAACTAACCCCTTTATAAGTAATCAGAAAATAAGTTTATAGCCTTATATAGATCTAACTACTATTATAGAAGTATAAAATAGATCTATAAATAACTAGTTAGAGTAGATAGAGGCAGCTTTTACTAAAATATATAGACTTATAGAAAAAGAAGTTTTATAGTTTATTAATAAGGAGGAGGTATTATAAGGCTTCTAACTAATAGCTAAATAGGTTTAGAAGTATAAGAAAGCTTATAGTAAGCTTATAAAGTATAAGGCATAGATTATAGTAAGAGGCTTCCTATAAGTCTTAGAGTAAGACTTTACCTAGATATATATCTTAATATCTTATATAGTGTTATAGCAAATCCTATTAGCCTATATATAGTAAAAGAAGTATCCTATATAGTAGTAGAACTTTATTAGTATATATTTAAATAGAGAGCTAGAGGAAGTAGTCTATATAATATCTTTCCCTTTAATTAAGGAGTTCTTTATAAATCTATAATATAGTAGTCTTATAGCTATATATAATTATAAAGAAGATTAAGAGTAAGTTATTAGACTTCACAAAGCTCTATATAAGCTATAGTAGAGTAGGAAATAGTAGTAGAAGAAGTTATAAGAGATTCTCTAGTATATAGGATTTATACTACTATACTTAGATAATATAACTTACTATAATAGAGCTCTAGATATTATAATAGTAATATATATTAATAATATTCTAGTAATAAGACTAAAAGTTATTCTAGATATAATCTATAAATATATAAGTAATAAGATTAAGGTTAATAATTTTAGGATATCTAATAGCTTTCTTAGTATTTAACTTACCTTTAATAAGGAGTATTAGAAAACTATTATTAGCTAAGAGATATACTTAGTTAATATAGTATAGGAATTTAGAGTAGAGATTAGGCCTGTAAAGATACCTATTAAGACTAGAGTACTTAACTTTATAGTTCCTAGTATAGAGACCTTACTAGATCTAAATCTCTAAAGTTAGTACTAGAAAGTATTAAGTAAAGTTAGCTTTAGAGCGCTTATAATATAGCTAAACCTCTCCTTTAATATAGAACTATAGGCTAGATTCTCCTATTATCCTAATAAGTTATATAAGAAGGGTATAAAGTGCTTAATATAGTATCTTAGTATATATCCCTCTTTTATAATAAGTTATAATAATAAATATAAAGCTAGAGACCTAAATAAATAGGGTTTCTATAGCTATATTAATAGTAACTATACTAGCTATAAAGATATAGTATACTTAATAATAGAATAGATCTTTTTTATAGCTAATAGGTCTATATTATAGAGATTATAATAACAGGCTATAGTCTCTAAGTTATTAACTAAGGCTAAGTACTATATAGTATTATCTATTATATTAGAAGTGCTTTAGATATATAATTTCCTGAGTAAACTTAGAATAAAGCTTAGAAAACCCCTCTATATATAGGTAGATAATATAGAAGCTATCACACTTATAAAGGGAGAGTTTATAAATAACTATATAAAGTATATATAGGTTTATAACTACTTTATATAAGAGGTTATTAAATATAGTGAGGTTAACTTTAAGTATATATTATTAGTAAATAATATAGCTAACCTACTTATAAAGCTGCTTAGAAGAATAATCTTTAAATAACTCTATAAGAGGAGCAGTATAAAGCTATTTAGAGCTAATACTACTATAGAGAATAGCACTAAGAAGGTTTAATATATATATAAACTAAGTTCTTAGCAAGGAGGAGTATTATAACTGCAAGTAGCACCTCACTATAATAAGCAGGCTATATATAGTATAATATTAAGCTATATATAGGTTAGAGGCATAAGTAGTGATTTAAGGGTATAAGTAATAACCTAGGAGCTTAATAATATATAAGAGGAGCACTGGGCATACTGTAATTTGGTATAAGGATAGCTTTGCTCATATGACTTTAATTGACATGCTCATTAGACCCTTAGTTCTAACCCCCAACTGCGCATGGGATCCTTGTTGTTACAGCCAGGCACCTCTTCATGCAGTGTCCCTTGTTGGACGCCCCGAGGAAGCATCTCAAGGCCGCTATGCACGTGTTCTCCTTTGACGTCCTGGTCACCGACTACCCCGAGTTGGCCGCCAACTTCGCGATCTGATACTTTTCGCTCGAGCAATTTGCATGGACGGCAAAGCACCTCCCCAACCCTCACTTTGGCAACTTGCCAACGATGGAGTCTTACGCTGGGGTTGGGAGAACAATGTCGCTGCCCATCAGGCCGGGAGCTAGCTAGGGTAGACAGCTTTCATCAATTCAATTGTTTCAACCGTAGGCCTCTGGCCACTGCACAGTGATTTTACCTGCTTTGCAACAGACCTTCTAACTCCGCGCCGCGCCTCCTGACAATACACACAGCCTTCGGTCACGTGATCGTAAGTGAGTCTCCTCCCTCTTCCACTCATTGAATCATCTTGACAGTACCCAAGTTGCCGACCACGTGCGTCCATCCTGACGAACCACCGTCTCAGAAATAGCTGACCGTTTCTGTCTCACGCAGCTATCCCAACCACAGCCGCACTTGCACGTGCCCATCTGTCAGCTTGTTGTCCTTGCTCTCCGCGTTTCCTCTAACCATGCTGACCCGTCTCCAAGCACCAGACAGCCTTACGATCCTCAACTTCGCAGTTCGACAACAACATCTGTCGACTTGTCCTCTCGCCCATCACCCGCGCTGCCGTCAGTGAGCCCCCCCATCGGCGCACAGCTTGCCGAGCGCACCGCTGACGATCGATTAGAATACCGTCTCCATCACCGCTTCGTCCGCCAGGTAAGTAGGGACACACTCCTTTCGTCCTGGCTGCACCACTGAGCTCTGCCTACCAGAGTGACGTCTTCAGAAGTCGTCACTCTCTTCAGTGAGCAGCGCCCCATGTGTCGGCCGTTTTGGACTTTGTTGACTTGCATGGTCCAAGCAGTCCCCTTGTTCGATCGGGCTGGCTGACGCCTTCGGTATGCCTTGTCCAGTCCGCGAGCAAAGTGTACACTGAGCTGATAAACCTAGCAGCAGCTTTGCCGTCGTCAGCAATGCTCTCTCTGTGTCAGTGAGTCACGGTTCTTAAGCTCTAAGGCGCGGTTAACTAACATTTTCAGAAGCAGTCGGCGCAAGCCGTACTCACCGATGTTCGTAGGTTACTTTACCATGATGAGTGTTCCACATCAGCTCACAACTCAGAAGCCCTAAAGGGCCGCCTCTGCCTTAGCATTGCGGAGGGTCTGTTCGAAGAAGGGCCACTCTATGGAGTGCCCGATGACCCGTCTAACCTCTGCTGCTAAGTCCGCTTGCTTATCTATAATAAGTTGGCGCGTCTGCAAGTCCCTTATGGGGGTGTTGACGAGAGCTCTCTGAAGGGCCATGCCGATAATGCGTAAGTAGAAACAAGAGACATAATGGCACGCACACTAAATGGATTCAATATAGGCTCTCGGTGTTGTACGGGCTGCTCGATGAAACAGAGAGCCTCATTGATGGCATCAATGCCAAACTGTCGTGCGATGTTTTGCGCGTTGTTGACGTTGACAGGCGCGCCTCGCGTGGTTTGTGCTTTGACATCCTTTAGCTTCTCAGTACTCTAATCTCCATGTTAGTGGCTGGCGTATTGATATGCCGGGTCTGATGCCAACATCTTGGAGGTACGTTTTCTCTTAAATCTCATGGGTCTTTCTTACTAATTAAAGATGTGATAGGACTTGTTGTGGGTTGTAGGTATGCCCAGTACTCCTTGTGGTGCTCCAAGATTCGCATCTCTCAGATGAGGATAGGTTGTTAACATTGGGCTTCAGGATGAGGATGAGGAAGAGAGATGGGCACAAAGCCCTGCTTGCAGGTATTGTATTGAACCTCACGCTTCTAGATCAGTTCTAATGCGTTTTTCAAGCAGCAGAGCTTTTTATGCTTCTGGCTGTGAGAACCTCTTAGGAGGTTGAGGAGTCATCTCTCGTGTGGTAGCGTTATGAGTCAAAGTTCCTTGTGTGTCTTGGGCCTAGACTGATCTGGGTCAGCGCAGCACCTTGCTGGAAGGTTTACCTTTTGGGCGTTTTTGTGAGTCAAAGTTCCTTGTGTGTCCTAGGCCTAGACTGATCTGAGTCAGCGCAGCACCTCGCTGGAAGGTTCAGCGAAGGCGATGTCAGTTGGGTCCAGCCACCTTGGGATCGCAAACCAATACTGATCTGTGTCAGCCCAGGCCACGAGAGCCTCAGTGGCCTACTCGGCCCCGATGTGATCGGCCCCGTTACGTGCGGCGCGGCGTCGCCCGCGCCGTTACTGTTCCGCCGGTCTATTTGGCCAGAGCGCGCGTCCGACTTTGTGCGGTAAGATCGTTGTTTCTTAGCATACCTAGGTCTAACTAGAACTACAGGTGATGTTCAGAGGGTTTGCTTGCTAGCAGGAATATATCGGGTTCCTGCATTGTTATCCTTAACTGGTAGAGGGCATAGGTCAAAGTGCCTCTATAGTGTTTCCCGAATTGTGCCCATGAACTGGGTGAATTTGTCGTAGTCTTTTTTGCGGGGGGCTGCGTCGTAACTACAAACTCAATAAAAGCGTTTGACCCGCTGAACTATGTCTTTCTCTTGCCTGTGATTGATGTCTTGCCTCAAATCATGTTTCCTGCCTCGACCTCGCTGCCCTCACTGGCTACAAATCCACAGAGCCTGTGATGAGTCACCTTGAAGACAGCTGTGGCCAATGAGTGATTGCTGGGGTGGCGTAACCTTGAGGAATGCTGACCATTAAGGCCACGTCGGAAAGTTCTCATGGACGCAGCCGGAAACAGTGTCAATGCGTCCGACACCCAATCCTACCTATATAATAAGCTTCCATAGTGCCTTTCCTCAGCCGAGCTCAGCCGAGCTCACAGCCTGTCACCAATCCTCACCTATCCACCAACAGCATTTTCATCACCACCAAATTCTTGCTTCCCAGCACTTCAGCACAATCTATCATTATGATTCATTTATTTGATATTCCGCGCGAGTTGCGGGACCTGATCTATCTTCAATGCGTTTTGTCTGACGGCGGTTACATCTTCGACTTCAACAGCAACAAGATGAAACGTGCAGACGGCGAACGCATTAGTCTAGCGCTCATGCTCACTTGCAAGAAGATTGCAAACGAAACCAAGGGTTTGGCACTATCATCAAACGTTCTTAACTTTGAAGCAGTCTGTCCCAGCGATCAGGAGCATCGCGCAGTAGCTGGTCGCTTCGGTATAGCCCTGACAACGCTCAGTCAGAGGCGAAGCAACAAGCTGGACCAGATCTACCCGGATACTCTTAACATCCCCGACGACGTATGGAGGGACATCTCGGAAATTGAGCCGAGGTTTGCTCCATACGTTGAAATGCTCCAGCGCAGGCCCAACGGCTGGCGCGTTGTGGACGGCGCGGATGGCGCAAGCCTCCTGATACCAAGTATCATTGATAGACCGGAGATCGGCTTTCCTGGAACCTGTGGAGAAACGCCGTCCGTCTTCCGCAGCTTTGTTCGTTCTGCGGTACAAATACTTTCAGCGAACAAGGATCGATTCGAACCGGAAGAGTTCTGTCAATTTGAAAAGGGGAAATCCTGCTGGAAAGTGGAGGCTCAGCTTGCAGGCATCGTCAGCGTCAACCCCAATCCATGGGAGATTCCGACATTGCAAAACCTTGAGCAGTACTTGCGCGATATGTGTCCCGCCACTGCTGCAGATATCTCAAAACAGTGGAACACTCCTAACGTAGGTTTCGACCAAAGGCTTGTCAAACATCACTACTCAGCTGCGGCTACCGCCATACAGTTTTTATGCTCTTTGTCTAGGGACTCTCGGTTAAGCATCCGGAATATCATTCTCAACGAAAGTCGGGCAGCTGTTGCATTCCCGGAAGCGCACGGCCTAGGTCTCATTCCATACTGCCAGGAAAACCCGCGCCTGCGCGTGGAACGCCGCGTCAGTATGTGGAGGACAGTCCTTCAGACTCAGATCGATGGTAATTTCACGTTCGCAAAACCATACGATTTTAACCAAGGCCTTCGGGCAGACTCTATCTCTCGTCCTGTGGCAGTCTGGATCCTGGAAGCCCTGGAACTCGAACCCGCCGGAATGCCGCCCGGCTCCTTCACGTTAACCTTCGAGGGAGACCAAGCGTGCTCGGAGATTTTCCGCACTGTCGTGCAACGCGACGCTGCATGGCAAGCCGCAGTCGACCTGTCTCTGGAAAGACAGATTCTCCCTCCGCTGTCGTGGGTCACGAGGAGACTAGATGGATGGGCCCATCACAGGGGTGAGGACAAATGGCACGTTCTTGAAGGCTTCCCGCAAGCAGTGCAAGATATTGTGGCGGATAAATCCATTGTCAAGTGCAACTTCGACGTGGGCGAGGCATGGGACGTGGAGAAACTGGTTGAAGAGAGGAAGGATTGGACAATGAACAAGTGGAAAGAACGCTGGGGACGGCCCGGACGGGGGAGTGACGTACATTTCGACCCCGACCCGCCGTCGTTGACATATCTGCAGCTCCTCTGCGATAATACCTTCGACACGAGGGTACCAATCAACCCTTTGGCAATATAGATACCAAGGGACAGCTGGTTGCGTCAGACTTATTGCAATTAGATAAACATGCTAAGGGGATTCCGATACACGCAATCACGACACGATAAGAGCAAAGTTTGAGGTGTTAACTACTAAATAGAAATCATATTAAAACTAGTACAATTCTCACTATTATGACTTAATAACAGCAAAGTTAATAACTTTTATTAAGAACACTTTTATAAATAATTTAGACCTCTCTTTATAGATTAGATTTATTATTATACTTACTAATAAGATAATTTTTAATAATACTATATACTTTAGTTAGTAATTTAGCAAGGCTATACAGATGTCTTACTTTGCGACGATCAAGACGATACAACGCCCCGATACTGCACGTTGCTATTACCAGAGCCCCTGGGGGCTTCTCATAATCGATAAATTCTGGGTGTAAGGTCGGCAAATAGCAGTAGAAGCTTTGCTCGTAGCTTGATAAGAAGGTTTGGCATATCTTCAGACTCGGGACACTTTTCGCGCCTTGTTCGACGCTGCGTCGGCCGGAGATCTCTTCGCATAAGAAATCATAGTTGGCTTTATCCAATTCTATCGAACGCAAAGTTGAACCAAGTTGGAGAGTCTAGGAAATCGAAGTCTAGACTCTCATCGGTAGCAGAAGCATGGGAGGCATCACCGAATTTGAAAGAGATGCGTCCAAAAAGTTGAAACATTGGTCTTGGTTATCGAAGGCTGAAGCCTGAGGTGGGTTCGAGTCCACTTGGTGAGGTTTGTCGGACCCTGCTTGTAATAATGGACAAATATCGCCCATATTTCCAAGGCACGATGGTTCCTCTACAATGGTGCCCTTCCTTCGACTTCGTTGCGACAACTATGCTATTCGTAGCCGTTGTTGAAACGTGAGATTCTCTTCTTTGGCGTTTTCTCCTCTGTTGTTGAGTCACCTGCTAAGAGCCAACCGCAGAGGCGACTGCCTCCGTCTCGCTCGAAGTACCTGCAGAAGACAAGTTATCTTCTGAGTGATCTTCAGCCAGATCTCTAACAATATCTGCATGAAGTGTTCGCTTATGTCTAGTGATAAGATCTCGGAAGAAAGGCTCAGCGTCAGCAAAAGAAAACGAGGTGAAGCAAGCAAGGTTTCATACTCGCGAGCATAAGACTTGTGGCAATATTGACATGAATACGGCTTCTCATTTGTGTGAGCGCGCTCATGGCGGATGCAATGTTCGCTGCGCCGGAAACCCTTTGGGCAGTGACCACACTTGACTCTGGCGTTCGAGCTGGGCGGGCGGTGTCTGCAAGGTAGCTGTTTCGAGGCTGGACGCCAGGGGTTTTGTGGATGCCATGAAAACGGAAATATCACTCAAACAGAACCCGCTCAGTGATTCTCAACTGAGGGTTCTGAATAGCTCAGGTGGGATATCAAGGAACGGGAAGTGTGGCGAGCAGTTGATTATAGCACATCGAAATGATCAGGACACTGCATACTCTCGTTGTCTATGATCGTCACTGCGCCAAGACGGACGCGGAGGGTGTCTACGGGCTGCGCTCTGCTGCGGGTGATCAGTAAGACATTGATTGTTCACCGTAACACTTGTGGATTTTGCGGGGAAAATATGTGGAGTGCATCAACTGCGGCTTTTCGGCAATGAGAATATTCCCCTTTTTAACTGCATTTTAATTGGCCTAACTATCCACATGATCCATGGAAATATGCGGCGCTTGACGAAGCAGCGGCTCGGACGAAACGCGCCAAATGACTCGAAGGGACGGTTGGCCGACGGATCGTTCTCCGTCTAGCCGCGAGTCCGTTCACAACGTCATCCAACTACCATGCCCTTTGTATCAACCTTGAGTCCTTGACATTTCCCAAATAGAATCCATCCTCCTCAGCTTGAGCCCATTCGGCTCTGAGAACCTCAGCACGTTGGGCGTTCCGCGGGACGAGACGAACCCTGAAAGGTTTGGGGAATGTATTGATGCCTGGTGCGTAAGCTTCGTCCCAGAGATCCAAAGTCTGTTCTCTGCCGGCGGGATCCATCGGTGGCTCGATCTTGAAGGCCCACAGAATCTTGGCGAGGGTCACGAAGAGGCTGTTTTCGCTCCTTAGTGTATGCTTGCGAGAAAGACACGGGTGTTCGTCTTCTTACCAGAGTTGGAACGCGTTGTGCATACGTGCTCGTCAACACCACAGATGTCGTGTATCTACGAACATGCTGATAAAACCGTTCTCGGTTCTCGTTGTCAATTGCAATATCGTGGAGCAGCTGTTCTGCTTCGAACTCTTGCGACGGCTTGTAGGTCTCTGATGCTTTTGGCGTTAACAACTGTGTACGATTGTTCGCAACTGTCGCCATTTTGTGCTGCGTGTTAGCAGCAAAAGCCTGTTTCCGGCAGAGAGTAGATCGGATACGACATGCATCGGCATTCTCCCTGATGTCTTGGCCGATTGCCTGTGAAAGATTTCCCGGACGGCTTCAGGGCTGTTGACAAACACCCAATTCTCCCAGCCAAGCTTGATTTGGAAGAGTTCACCATACTGCCCGGCCCGATGTTGAAGTTGTCGTTGTGGCGTTTTTCCTAGTTGATGCGTGTTTCCAAGAAGAGGCAGTCCTCTTGGGCCTGGCACTGATTAATAACCGGGAGGAGCTTTCGACCTTCTTCAGGTGAGTATGGTGAGAAATAACAAAACGCCGACGGAAAAACAAAGGATTTCGATTGAGTGTCATGACGGCAAACTTTGGCCTTTCTGCACGCAGAAATCTTAATGAAACTTAAGTCTCAAAACCAGGCTATGCTGCTGATAGCTCGAGGCCAATGTGCTTTGGATGACACACATTGGCACATTCAAAAGCACATTGGTCTCAAGCTATCAGCAGCATAGCCTGGTTTTGAGAGTTGAGTTTACGACCTGAGTGCTGGAGACGCCCACATTCAGCGGGTTTGGGCAAAAATTGCCGGTGCCTTGGTTGTTCATGTGGAGTAATTGCCGTGACACTCCACGTGGGGTGAGACTTTGCTGCGGCCGTACGCAATGAAACGGGCTCTGGAGCTGGGTTGCGGTATTTAGTTGAGCGAGGCACACGCCGTTCGTACATGGTGAAGGTTTCTTTATCGCTGAATCATTCGTCGTAGTCAACCGTCATGGCAGCTCAAGATCTTACCCCGAAGGACTTCCAGAACGCCTTCCACTGGGCGGCGTCGCAGAAAGACGGCACGATTCCGTCTTTTGCGACCCGTCCCAATGATCCCTACAAGTACCAGCCGGGCTTCGGCAATAGCTTCGAATCTGAGGTCATCCCCGGAACGATCCCGCGAGGACAGAACAGCCCTCGAAGCATCCGATACGGTCTTTATGCGGAGCAGGTCACTGCGTCTGCTTTTGTCGCCCCTCGACATGCGAACAAGAAGGCTTGGCTATACCGGTCCCGGCCAGCCGTAGCTCATCAGGGATTTGTGAGTAAACATGCACTCGTGATGAGGAGTCTAGGAGATAAGTGAACTGACCTTGCTTGCGAAGACCGACCTCCCCGACAACAAGGACACGGAGTCAACTTTCATTCCCATTAACCCCAGAGTGCACATTTCACCCACTCAACTGGCTTGGAAGCCCTTCCCAATCCCGGAATCTGGGGAGGTGGACTTCGTGGATGGATTGAAGACAATCGCTGGCTCTGGAGACCCAACTCTGAGAGAAGGACTCGCCACGCACGTCTATCTTTGCAACAAGAGCATGTCGAAGAAGGCATTCGTGAACTCGGATGGCGACTGGCTTATTGTTCCTCAGCAGGGCGCTCTCGACATCCAGACCGAATTTGGGCACTTGTACGTGCAGCCGGGTGAGATTTGCGTCATTCAACGCGGCTTGCGGTTCAAGGTGAAGGTCGAAGGGCTCACCCGTGGTTATATCCTCGAAATCTGGGGCTCAAACTGGGAACTGCCAGAGCTGGGCCCATTGGGAGCGAACGGTTTGGCCAATGCCCGAGACTTCCTTCACCCAATTGCAGCATACGAGGTAACCAAGGATGACCCGTGGGAGACTGTGTACAAGCTGGGTGGAAAGTTCTTCAAGAGCACTCAGCGTCACTGTCCATTTGATGTTGTTGCTTGGCACGGAAACTACGTTCCTTACAAGTACGACCTCACCAAATTTGTCAATGTCGGCTCCATCTCAGTCGACCACATCGATCCGTCCATCTTCTGCGTCCTGACAGCCAAGTCCCGAGACCCGGTTGCTCCGTTGGCGGAATTTCTCATCTTTTCTCCCCGGTGGGATGTCGCATCCCACACTTATCGTCCTCCCTACTATCACCGGAACTGTGCATCAGAGCTGATGGGTCTCATTTACGGAGAGTATGGCGGACGCTCGGATGAGTTCCAGCCCGGCAGTATCTCTTTCGAGTGTGGCTTCGTTCCTCACGGAGTCGCATATGAGCAATTCGCAGCTGCATCCAAGGAGGACCCGCCTGTCATGCAGATTTCTCATGGTTCAATTGCGTTCATGTTCGAGACGAGCAGAGCTCTGACGATCACGGACTACGCCTGGCATAGCAAGGAGAAACATGAGCACGACCCGAAGATGTGGGATGATTTGGTGGACAACTTCTCCAATCACCATATTGAATTGCCTGCTCAAAGCGGAAGTGCCAAAGCTGAGACTCGGTAGCTGGTGCAGTCAAATAGCAAGCGGTGTCTTGAAATCAGATATAGCAGCCAAGATAGGAATTGAAATCACTTTGCCAACCACCAAACTTTCAAGTTTCGACGGAAAACGCGACATATCTTTTATGTTTGTGTGACACACACGATATGTAGATTGGGGTGAGGAGAGTATTGACAAAAAAACATCGCTCCCTTCACACGAAAGGATCAGACCATGAAAGTCTATCCGTATCAGGCCAGATTTCGCCCACAGGGGTCGTGGAATGCAAGTCATAAAATAATGAAATTCTATTCGCCAGATATCAGGCCAGGTGCATCTCCCATCAGGAAACCACAGGAATTCCGCCGAACATGCATCCAGTTGAAGTTTGGACGAACAGGACCAATACCAAGGCACGTAATAAAATCAAACCAGCCCACACACGAAACTCCTTGATTGTCTCTCCTCTCTAGCCAGTGCAGCACTGGTGGTCGCAGCGCACATCCTGACTTGAGTGTAAGTTAACTGGGCTACCTAGTGCTAAAAGCTTTATTCAATGACTTACATCGCCAACGGTGGTTTTGGAAGGCCCGAGTGAGCGTTCAAAGCCCATACGCTTGCAAATGTCGTTGAGCTGCTGGGCAACGCCATCTGCAAAGCACTGGCAGGCGCTGCCTGTACAGTATACCAAGCGGTCGGAGCATCTTTGGCCCATGACACCAGCTGCGAGAAGCATGGTAGAGTAAAGGATTGCCGAGACCTTCATTGTGTATGGAAGTGAAAGTAGTGTGTGAAGTTGATGGTGGAGATTGCGATGGTGATGAGAATCGACCCAAGAAAATGGCAGACAATATCGGGTCTTTTATAATCAACAACAATATACACCTATGTGGCCCAGAAATATCTCATCCCAAGTCTGTACACAAACGATGTTGATTCCACCGAGACCCCAGAGTATGGTCCGGCGGGCTTGCCGTCGTGGGGCTACGATCCCTGACTCGGCGAACATTCCATGTGAAGCAACTGGGGCAGAATCATGTGGGGTCGTCTGAGATTTCATCCCAAGCCTTAGATATGAGACGCGAGGCAACTCGTGCATTAGGTTCGTCTGGACTGATGAACCTTCTAGGCAAGTCCATTTTCGATTCGAGTTGATAGACATTACTTTGGCCCAAGTTGATGGCCTCACATCAAAATGTTCAATAACACACTGTGCAATAGAAGCACCCGTGCGAGCCACTATGATGATGATGACTGATAGTCTCAACCAATTTTGTACACCGGGAAATATCTGAAAGGATTCATGGCGTACTTCATCACTCACCCGATGAGCCGAACCCCTCGGTTTCAAGTTGACTGCCCACGCATTCACACGAAATTCACGGAGCATAGTGAAGCCCAAGTGTCCCAAGTCATAAACCTGAAATTATCAACTCAAAATAAGGTTCGCCAAGATTGGGATCTTCAGACAACTCGACCTTTCTTTCTTGCCTGCTATTTTGTCGCCGGTCCATGATCCACAAGCCCGCTGACTCCATAAGTTGCCCCTGTTCATCCAGAGGCTCGTCGAGAAACCCGCCGGCCAGACCTCCCCTACTGACTCGAAGGTTTGGCGGCGTGAACGTGGCTCATATGACAGCCGCCGGGACCGTCACGCCCTACGGAGGTTCGGGATGTGCGAGGCCGAGTCTAAGTCTCAGTCGTCAGACGCGCTTCATCAAAGTACAATGGAGCCCGGAATTCTTAACTCTGTGTGTGAAGGGGCAGTCCGAATTGTTGCTGAATCGGTGAATCCAAAATGCATGTGATCAGGAAAGTTCGAGATTTTCGTCGGGGAAGAAACCGTTCACATCAGAGCAGCCACACGGTGATGTGGGCTTGAAGCTTTTGGATCAGATATCTATAATTCTATATCCAGGCGTTTGATTCAAAGAGTAGTTAAACCACGTTGATGCTGCGCTTTACCAATTTGAGAGAACGTCTTTGACTCTTTTGTGACCATGTATCCGTCGGTTCTATCTGTAAAATTACTCACCCCCGTGGACAAGCACACTTTGATTCTTATCCTGTGTCGAAAGTGGAACGTCAAGTGCAGGGTTACCCTGGAAGAAGTTTACTGGCTTCAGCCCTACTACCATCTTCTCGCAGGGCATCACGGGCCAGTCCTCGATGCGCGGGTTATGCGTGGACCCGAACGTGTGCCACACCACAATGTCCTCGTTGCGGACGGAGGACGAGCTTACTTTTGCCCCAGCCCGTTGCTGGATCCAAGAGGCGATGCCTTCTCCGCCGGAGGACTGCATGGTGAACCTACCGGCGGGGAACAGCTCGTCATCGTGGTGACGCGTCACCCAGACTGCGTGCGCCGCGTACTCGGCGCGTTTGCTATGCCAGGAGTTCGTATGCGCCAGGAGAAGCTGGCTGTAGTGCGGCAGCAGCTTGAACCCGACAGAGGTACCAGTGGTTGGATTCGTGACGCTTTCGTTCACGATCTTGAACGTTCGGTTGGTGTTGAAATCCAGATCCAGCCCTGTCTCGTTCGAGACATACTCGGACTTGGTGATGTAACCTACGCCGAAAGGATTGTAGTCGTCTGTTTCGCCATTGAACGGTACGGGATGCGACTCCTCTACCAACACGGAGTTTCGAGTACCATCTATGGCTGGGTCGATTCTCAAACAAAAGATATGCTGGTGGTAGGGAGCCAAGACGCCAGGCGCAACAACCGTTCCCCAAGGGACCTTTTCGTCGATTTTGATCGGTGCCGTAGACATGATTCCCGTAGCGCGGACTTCGTAGAAAATCGACCCGTCTTGCTGGAAGTAAAACAGAAAGATGTACTCATAGTTACTGACGGTGATGATAGTCTGCAACACGAGGACACGAGACCTAGTAACAACGGCGTTCCCCGTCCGAAAGTTGGTATGCTTCCACAAGATACCGTCGTCGATCTCGTGACAGCATATGACATTGGGCAACTTGAGAGGCTCTCCGGAAGATGTGCTCAACCAGCCATCGAAATATTTGATGTGGCCCAAACAGTCGCATCCCAATTTCGAGTTGTTGGCATTGATCCCTGCATCGTCGTTACCCAGATCAAATGCTGCCTTGCGTGGATAAGGGCATCGAGGATCGCCGTACGGCACGAACATCTCCGACAGGGACAGGCGATAGAATAGACTTCGGCCTTCAAACCGTACGTCTTGGAGAGTCATGCCTTCTCTGTAGTTGAAGCCAACTCTCATGGTCCACTTCTCCCATGAAATGTGATTCTTGTTGATGTCAAAAGAAGGTCCCTCAGGCTGAGAGATATGATACGGTTTCGTGGTGGTCCTGCGTTCCTGGACAAAATCAGGGTGATACTCGCTGTTGGAATGAACTTTGCGCCGATCAAATGCAAGTTTCTCGTCGTGAATCTTGTCGTGCTCCCCAGATGGCAGCCGATAAATATTGACGACTTCGAGAGAGTTCGAAACCTCGGCACATATGTCTAGAGGATAGGCGTAGTAGTTGGAGTCGGGATTATCGGAAAGACGCATATAAAACCAGGCCTTGAACTGTGAGCTTTGTTACATCAAAAATGGGCATTTAACCAAACTTACCATGGTCCATCGGTCCTTCATGTCTTTCATGCCATCGGTGGCATACGCCCATGGTTCAACCACCACCGTAGCACCCTTGGGCAAGTCCAAGGCTTCGATTTCTTGCTTAATTTTCTGATCATCAAGGCAGGCGGCGGCGACCTGGGCTATGAACTCGGTGTCTATGTAGGAATGTCGACCATGAAGAGGTGTCGAAGAGGCGATCGTAGCGGTGTCCAAGTTGACGACGAACTCGTGCAATGTTTTTTCGACATGAGCTTGAACTCTGGCAAGTCGTGGAGGGGAAGTAAGAGTCTGGGTGCCGCAATTCTCGCACTGGAGAAACGCCATCATCTCGTTCTTGGGTGGCTCAGCGAGCGAAATGGCTCTGAAGAAGATGCGCTCATTTTCGATTGCCTTGCGAGTGATATCAGCGGCCTAGAGAATTTGGCCAGGTTAGTTCCTAGTTTCTTTCGAGCAACACTTCTAGAAATGCTCACATAAGTGATCTCTTCGGGGTCAAGTGGATCGAACGGATGGGGCTTGGGGCCAGTCCCTCCCGGAATATTGTGCGCGTCTCCCATTTTCGGCGTTGCGAATCCCCAATTGCGTGTTTTCTGGAAGAGTCGCAGGAGTTGAGAGTGTAGGAGGAAACCTTAAGAGAGTTTTGATCTATAGATAAGCCGGGATTTTAAGTACTCGATGACGCCGAGAACGGCACGATTGACTAAGATTTCGGCATGATAAGCCCGATACTTCGGAGACATAGGACGCCTCCGCATATCCGGTCTTTGCCGTCGTCCCCGAAGGGTAGCTGGAGCCTTGAATGCGGGGTAGCACTCCCGGCGCCGTTCCGCTAAGGTAAGGATTTGTCGAGGGCATGCACCGAGGCTCCGATGGTCGGGTTCCCGTTCCCGCTGACTCGTGAATTTCGTGGATTTCGTGCCACCGGAATGACAGCTTTTCGTCATGGAGCTTCGTAGGGCGCAAATGACACCTTGTGCCAATGCTGGAATTTATGCCTGGCCGACTTTGTGAGGGGTAAACAGTTTGAGCCTCGGGACAATGCTGCAGGAGACCGGCCCGGGTATTGGAACATGAACCGATTGTTGAAAGGCTCTTATCAATGAAGGGAAGGAGAAGCAGTTTCACTCACTCGTTTCCGTCATCACGCCATGCACACAGGGTCTATAACTTGGGCAAGGCGGGATATCGCGGGTCTTTCCATCTTCCTCAAGTTCTATGTTTAGTGACGAGTTTGGTCCTAGAAGCCTACATGATCGTCAGTGCCAGATTTTGAAATTTAGACCGTAACTACTCGGCAGCTACGGATCATATACTTCGAGTTATACTTCCTAATAATTGAAAACCATCGTACGATCAGTGAATGTTCCACATAATTCATCACGAGACTTCCGCAGTGCTTCTTCAAATGACTCTATCCGCTCCCGCATAATGCCATTTTGAGGTTCTTCGCGAGGACCCGACAACCGACGGTAGTTATACCATCACTTCAACTCTCGAATAGCCTCCAAACACTTCCTGGCTCGTGGCACACACCTGGGTCGTCTAACAATCCCGAGTGTGAAGACCAAACAGGATCTAGAGGATACACAACTCAATATTATTGGGGGACAAATGCAATTATGAGATGCCGTGGGTATATAATACAAAGTCATCATCATAATACAACTCAGAGGGCCTTGTCAGTAGTACCCTTCTTCACGAAGTCCTTGTTCGCAAACTCCCTCTCGCCCCCAGTCGTAACGTTCTTGTTCTTCGCCAGGCCCTCCGAGTCACCAGCCACAGTATCCACGGCAGAGTTGAACTTTCCTCTCAGCACCTCGCCAACCCCCTTTTTTGCAGCTTTAGTCGCCTAGAACTTTTTCTGCCTCTTGATTCGGGAAAACTTACGTGTGTCTGGGCAAAGGCGCCCTTGATCTGCTTCCCAAGACCGCCACCGTGCGTTGTGGGCGCGTCTCCCCCGCCGACCTGCCCGGCCGGACGGGTATGGGAATGAGTGGCAGTCGCACCAGTTGCGTTGGCTTCTTGTCCGATCGAGCTTCCGACACCACCACCGCCCATTGTGCTGCCATACTCGGCCTGCGCGCCCGTCGGTGCTGTCGTGCCGCGGAATCCCGCGTCAGGGTTCGTGCTGTCGCCGCCCAGGCGCTGTTGGCTGGTGCTGGTGCTGGTGCCGACGGTACCTTGCGCGGTGCTTGGGTTGAGGTTGGGGTTCTGGTACGTGTCTGCCGTGCCCATGTTCTCGGCGTTGAGCGCGGCGGTGTTGGTGTTTGCGGCCATTTTCGTCGAGGGTTTTTTTTTTTTTTGATGAGAATCGAGGTCCTTTTAAACCTTCTATGTTTTTGGAGATGAAGTTTGACAAACCAGATTCCGACACAGTAAAAAAAAAAATCCCTCTTGGAGAATAAATACAGATAATTTGTATCATGTCGGATATCAAGCCGCCGCTACCAAACTTGATCTTGTGATATGCCAAGTGGTGAGGTGACGTCACGGTAGCGCAAACCTGCATTTGCCTCCTGTCCCTAAGGATGGGTGATCCAATTATTTCCGAATATCAGCCAGTAATTATTCAATTCTTCACATGGCTTCGGTTGGCGAACACGAATCTTTCCAAGTCAGTAAAAGCTTCACTCAGCTGAAAAAGACGAAGCTTTCAGTCTATTACAATTCTACAAATGAAAAAAATGTGTCGATGAAGCTTTAAAGGAGGAAACAAATGAAAAACAGCCAATCGTCCAGATTGAACGGCGAGCGACTTGAATCTCAGCTCAGCTCATCAAACGATGACTAGAATGAAGGGCAGCCTGGGACACACACCCGAGCGAAACAGCTTGACTCCAGAAGGCGACCAACCTTACATGAACCCCAAGGCCACGACACCAACGACAAGTACATAAACCCACTTCTCGACCGTCAGATTCGCCCCGGCCCCGTAGTAGCACCCGTTCCCGTTGCAAACCGTCCCTCGTCCACCGCTCCCGCCGCCGCCGCCGCCGCCCCATCCGCTTCCTCCCCCGAAGCTCCACGCGGCACTGCACTCGCCTCCGAACTCGACCTCGTCCGTCCTTCCTAGAGGCGAGCATAGAGAAGAAGAAGAAGAAGAAGAAGAAGAACCCTGAGCGTCGTCAAGCGTCCCGCTTTCGGAACCGCACGAGAGAGCCGCGGTCCATTTCCCCGAGGCGCAGTGCTGGAACTTGTCGGAGAGACAGTTCCACTGCCCTTCGTAACCCACGCAGTCCGCTTCCGCGTCGAGGTAGAGGGAGGACATGTCCAGGGTTGTGTTTGCGGCTTCTTCTGAGAGGGAGCTTTCGGGCCTGGCGGCGGTGAGGGTGAAGAGAAGTGCGAAGAAGAGGAGGAGGCTTGCGAGGAGGCTTTTGCGCCCGCAGGATGATTGTGTTGAGGTCATCTTGAGATCTGTATGTTTTGGCTTTGATCTGAAGACAGTCTCCGGGACTCGGCGTGGTTTGGGAAGAAAGGGTTGGGTGTCTTTCTTCCACAAGCCACAGCCGCAAAACCAGCCCTACGAGAGACCCTATATATCACCCTAGGAAGCTCTCACATCGACCGAGAAGCGCCCGAGGCTATGTGATTTGATTTCGGACTATGATGAAATGTCAAGTCTGCTCTCATCTTGGGTCTGCCATGTGCATGCGCTGGACTCGAGCATGTCATTGAGTTCCATGGTCATTGTCGTAGATGATCTGCTGTTCGGACGAAGCTGATGGGACGGGAAATCCCAGGATCTGTGTTGTCAGCTGTTCGAGGACGTGTAGCCTTGCCATTGGATCGCGAGGCTTATAGTCTGCTCGCCGAGCTGCATTCACCTTGCTGCTAGATTTGGTAGTTGCAGGAAGGAAGGAGGAACTAAGCTGGCGTTTCTGTCTGCCTGGTGATAAACTACTCCAATGGTCGACGAAGCTGCTCATCTTAGCATAAAAGTCTAGCTCAAAGGAAAGAGCTAGCTACTCTCCGGCGCGGTTCGGGTTGTCGGCACAGAGGGAATTTGACCAAACTCTTGACCATGCTGCAGGGACCCGCCCAGCAGAGAATTTCTTGTGAGACATGGGCGATACTGAGGGTGTGAGCTCACGTTGTTGGGGATAATCCGAGACGAACATGTGTCGAGTGAACTGCGAACTGGTTTCTTCAGTTGTGTGTGTTGGTCGCTCTTGGTCCGAGTTGACCAACTCCTTAGTTGCCTTAGCCTCAACGCTACCAATTCTTTTCACCTAGGAGAACACGCCTTGTGTTTAACAAAAAGCCAACTAGACAACGATGAGTTGCCCAAATACAAGGCACGGACAAGAAATGATGCGGTTCCCTGCCCGATGTATACGAAGTCATCCCCCAAGACCGCCCCCGTCATCCTGCGTCGCCACGGGAAACCTCGCCTGACATCGCTGGACGACCTTGACATCAAGCTCGTGATTCCAGAACAGCGCCCAGCCCCGAAACCTCGAGCTCGCAGTCTCCGAAGCTGTCCTTCACTTCCCAATGTTCTGAGGGCCGCACTAGTCGACGCAACAACGGAAATAACGGAAACCACCCCTGCAGGTCGAGTTGTCAGTCCAAACTCCCCCATCTTCACATGCTCCCTTCATCTCTTGTACTTACCCACCCTACACGACAGAGCCCTCACGCTTGGCCCTCATGTCCCGGAGAAGTCGATGCACATGTTCTTCATGATGACCCCACGTCGTCAGGGGTACCGCCGGCTGCTCACCGACGAGGGACTTCTTCCTCGCAGCGGCGCCGGCGGACCGGGAGCGGCAGACCCGGCGGAACGCAAAGTAGCACCCGAAGCCGAAGACGACAAAGGCTGCGCAGATGGCCAGCGCGCCGGCGACGACGCCGGGTGGCGGGTCGGGTTTGCTCGTGCTGCGATGGAGGCCGTGGGCTTTGGCGGGCGGGTTGCTGGTGCCGTGATCGGGTTCCATATCGTGTGATTTGAGACCAGACTTTGCGGGCCTCTTCCTTGATGGGAGGGGGGGGGGGGGGGTGTTCTTGTTTTCTTCTGTTCTTCACTTCCGCTTCTGAGCTGCTTAATGTGAAAGATAATGGGAGACGCCGGTGAGGAATGGGGAAGCGTCTGGCCGAGACGAGAACATGCCATAGCTTCCAGAAGTGCGGGATGGCGCGACGGAAGCCAAGGCTTTATGGCTTCCGACACTCATAGACGGCACGTTTTTGCCATCCATTGACGGCAGCCACTGTCCCGGGGATACGGGAGCGGTTTCTTTGAAGAAGACGAGCTGCCGTTGGGAAAAATCTCGCTTGGTACCGAGACAGGTCGGAATGGCTGTCGCGGGCTGTGCCAGTGTCTGGGCGTTGTAAAAGTATATGACAGGTCGCTTTGGAAGGCTTGAGTGAAGGACCGGTCTGTGGAAGAGCGCATTTAATCATAGCGTGATGATCGACGGGAGCCATAAGAGCACATGGGCAGTGGTGGTGATATATGGGGTTTATTTACATTCTATCTAATTAAACATTAGGAAACCCAATTATGACAGCGCGTTCCAGCTCTTGGTCGGTGCTGATGATCCTCCTTGCAGCACAGGCGGCTTCGCCCTGAACAACCATCATTTCTCAGGTCTCGTTAGTACATGTGCCCATGAAGACATTTGATCTTTCCCGTTTCTAAATCCCGAGACACGCCGTGTGGGTGGTATGCAAGAATCTGTAAATCATATATGACGTTCAATCGTCTTCAGTGTAATAAGGAAAAGCTTTCACCAGTGGGGAACAGCGGTGACGGTGTCGTTTCCATCAGGATATTTGTTGGTGGCCCAGTATCCATCGTCGTAGGTTTTCGAGGATGCTGGGGTTGGCGAGGTTGAGCTCGTGATGCTGACGATGCTCGTCAGCAAAGTTGAAGGTAGAGCGGTGGTCGTCTCTTGCACCCAGGTGGTTGGGTAGGCGGTTTCGTAAACCTGGGTTGGCGAGCTAAGGCTGGTGCTACTGGACGAGCTGTGGGTCCAGACGGCGGACGTCGAGGTGGATGAGGTCGGAGAGGTTGTGGTCGAGTTTGCTGGTGGAACTGGGACGGACGACGGGGTATGCTCAGCTGCAGATGTGATGGCAATAGACGTCGGGGCAATTGGCGTCTCTGTCCAGGGCGGAGGCGCAACAATAACAGGAGCGGACGATGCAACGGGTGTTGATGACGTTTCGATAACACTCGTCTTGAGTGTGCTGAACACGAGATATGACGTTACTGATGAGGGCGTGGGCACAGGAGACTGAGGCGTGTAAGTCGAAGGCGCAGCAGGGACCGTGGGGGGTTCAATGGGCGGCGGAAGCAAGCTGGTGCTGCTGGGTCTGAGAGTAGCTGACTGGGTCGTCGTAGAGGATGACGAAAGTGCGGGCGGGGGCTGGCTGGGTGAGACCGAAGAGGGCTGCGGAACGGTAGATGAACCAGTTAATGGTTGAGGCGCTTGAGATGAGGGTGATGAAGGAGAGGGAACAGTCGATGAGGCCGAGGACGGTACGGGATTGCCTGAAGCAGATGAAGGTTGAGGAGTAGTAGATGCTGGCGGGGCAGACTGAGATATGCTCAGAGGAGCCGATGACTGAGGGGCCTCTGATGATGGTGAAGATTGCGTAAGATCTGATGAAGACACTGGCTGTTCGGGGACAACGGTGGTTGACGGAGCAGCAGGTGGTGGTGTTGTCGTCGGGGGCAGAGACGTCGGCTCAGGCTCAGGCTTCTCAGTTTGGGTGATGGTGATGGTCGTCGGCCCGTCCCCGCCCACATTCACGATGGGTATAGACGAGGTTGAGGTCGTCTGAACTGCAGACGACTCCTCGGTGACTGTGTGGCTAACAAGCTCTGTGACCGTCACTTGCACGGGATCTTTTGTGACGGTGACGATGGGAGGAGCCTCGGTGGTGGGATCTCCATCGACGTTGACGACCGAGTATGACTTTGTTGGTGCTCGAGGATGAAGCAGGAAGTCGAAGACAGGAAAAGCTTTTGCAACTGTGATGAGAGATAGAAGCAGAGGAAGAGAGGCAGAGGGGTGCATCTTGACGACGTCTCCAGAATCGACAGCCACTACTGGTGCTTCTGCCTCCAGTCTGTGGTGCTGTTCTGTTGCTGCTGCGGTGATGCTTGACAGATGATGGACAGGCGCAGATGGACGGGCGGGAACAGACAGCAAAACGCACGGTGGATGCGGATGTCGATCGATCACGAAGGATGATCTGTATCTGTATCTGTATCCGTAGCGTAGCGTAGGACGAAAAACTGGAGAAGCAGAAGGGAGAAGAAGCAAACATGGGAGCGGGAGGCATTGTGGTTTTACTGTGGATGCACTAGCAAACGCGGATGGCTGGACACTGGTTTCGCCAAAAGGGGGGAAAGCAAAAAAAAAAAGAGAAAAAACTGGTGATGGAAAAAGATGGTGGTTGGGAGCTCCAGCTTGTGAAGATGTTCCAAGGAGGTTTTGGAGCTATCCATCCAGGGGTAACATACCTTAGTGTACCTACCTTAGGTACTATTACTGAAGTACTGCGTACCTTCGAGTGGAGGGGTTTTCTGGTTGGCCAGGGTCGCCTCCGGGAGGGCTTTCTGGGGTGGCCCGCTGGAAAGCGCCAGGCACAGAAGGGACAGCCGGTCTACCGTCTGGAACTCTGGTTCGCTTAGCCCTCCGAGGCGGGTGCGGGCTGGCCAATGAGAGGCCCAGAGAGACGGTTTCCCAGCCATCGCATTCTTGGTGACTGTTGCAAGTCGGCTGAAAGGATTTCTAGACCTTGGAAAGAATTGTCCCACTGCTAATCACAATGGCGTATGCAACGCTGAAACATATAACAGTTGCATTGAGGCTGGAGGCGCACCTTGTGAGACTCCTCGATGCTTTTTGGAGGTATCGTATCGAGGTGGATGACATAAGCTCACGGAAGCGGGAGTCGGGTAGAACATACCTTAGGTACCTAGCCGGGTTTATCTCGGCAACGGCCCGGACATGTCCGGTGGCTGTACAATTAGACATCTGTGGCTCAGCTGGAGGCTTGCCACCCCGGTCAGCCAGGCGCTCGCTGCCATGTGGTGCCACCTGTCCGTCCAAAATGCTCCATGAGGTAGAAAGATGGGAGGGGATTGGCGCAGAGTGTAGGGATCCAAAAATGAGAGGTTATATTAGGTGGGATAAGTGATATTGTTTAGGTTAAAAGCAGCAAGTAGCACTCGACCCAATATAACTATGCCAAACCTTGGTATATACCTGCACCTGCCCACATATCTACCACTAATAAGTCGTTGCCTATAACGTCCCCATAATACCCTTAAATAACCTAAATAAACCGCATAAGCATTAAACAAGCTAAATTCTAGCCTCTCTTAGCTCTAAATGTTCTATTCTAATCTATACTATTATCGCTAGCCTGCAAATATGCTCTATTAGTTCCACGCATATATATATATCTATTCTGCTTCACCCAGCTATACTCCCTCCACTTTAGTCCTAGCAAGCCTCTCTAATAGTGGGCTGCTAGGCTTAATAATAGGGGTTTCAGGGGCCTATATTTAGTGCAGGTATTTTTCAGTATATCTTTAGTTTTATTTATTTAGTACTAATTAAAGTGTTTAATCTTAGTTTATATAGTGCTAATATAGCTATATAGATTGAAAAAGGCCTATAAGCAGTATTAACTCTGACTCTAGCAAAGGGTTAATATAGTAGGGCTCTATAGCCTTATCTTAAATAGGGGCTTAGTGCTATTTATTTAGGGCTGAATAGCATAGTTATCACGCCTCCTTATTAGGTGGTTGCTGGCTCTGCTATAGCAGGTATAGTAACGATTTGGATCGAATTTTCAGCTCTGAATAGCCTCAATATATAGCGGGTGACAAAGCTATCGCTGCTGGGTTTCTAGAAGGGGAGACCAGAAAGATAGGAGGGGATTAGCACAGAGTGTAGGGATCTAAAAATAAGAGGTTGTATTAGGTGGGATAAGTGATGTTGTTTAGGTTAAAAGCAGCGAGTAGCACTTGACCCAATATAACCGTGCTAAACTGGTTCCTATTAATCAGCTCTAACAGGTTTATTTAGTATTTTAAGTTGCTCTTAGTGTGAAATCAGGTGCCAGAGCAATCTATCCTATAAAGAAAGAGAATTAGTACTAATAATTAGTAGCTTAACAGCTACTCTTTCTATAATAGCTCTATCTAAATAGCTCTAAATATAGTTATAATACTTATTAATAAGAAATTCAGATACTTAGATAAGTAACTATATAGTATTAATTATTATAGCTCTATTTTAGGTAATAAGGCCTTTAGGTCTAGCTCTAAGATTAGAGGTTTTGATCTCTTAGTGCTATACTAATTATAGGTATTTATCCTAAATATAATATAAGTACTAAATATTAGTATTATATAGGATTATTTTCTAGGAGAATTGCTAGTACTTAAAGGCAGTAAAGATCTATTTAGAATTATTAGTTATAAACCTATTAATATCTCTTATCTTAGATACTACTATAAATTATTAGTATAGCTAGCAAACTACTAGTGAGATAGAGCAGTACAGACAGCCTAGTTTAGAGGGTGCCCAGACAGGTATATTAGTTAGTATAGTATAGCAGGACTTTTTACCTTATTAAGGGTAGAGAGGAGGATAGAGAAGTATTATTAGTTAGTATTATTATAGTTTATCTTATTATTTAGAAGCTTTTATTACTTTTACTTAATAGATTATATTTATAATAAGGTTATTATACTTAGAGAGATCTTTTTCTTTATTCTAGAGCCTCTAGGTATAAAGCTATAATATTATGATATTCCTATATAAGTGTGTGGGAGTATGTGGTTTTATTATTTTTATTTTAAGGTTCTCAGCCTATTTTAATAGTATTTAGAGGTGGATTCTTCTCTTTTAAGACTTCCTCTATAGTGCTCAAAAGGGGTATACTTCTATGCTATATAAACAGACTTATATTTAATATAAAACTATAATATATTATTCTAACTACTTAATAGAATATTAACTTTATAAACTTAGCAGTAATAATAATAGACTTTATAAAATAATATTTAGAAGTCTCTTTATAGATCTAATCTAAGAAAATACTAGGTATAATAGCTATATAGTTAGAGTTTTTAATAGAAATACTTAAGACCCTGAAAATCTAGCTATAATAGCTTTAAACTTTGCTAGATTAAAAAGTTTTCTCTTTTCTTTTTAGTTTTTATAAAAGTAGAGCTAGTATCTGCTTTCTATAACCTAGAACCTAATAATTAGTAATAAAGTAATAAATTAATAATACTAGTTAGGCTAATAAGCTTAACTAAGGGGATTTAGGCTTTATTTTAGTTACTATATAGTTAATATTTATAGGATTAAGGAAATTATAGTATTATATTACTTATAAGAAAGAATAGAAAAGAGTTTATAAACTTATAGATAGAATAGAGGCTATAACTACTTCTAGCTATATTAAAAAGAAGAGCTTATATGCTTATAGAAGGGATAGAGGCTATAACTACCTCTAGCCTATAATTTATAACTACTATCTAGAAAGAAAAGGAGGTTAAAGCTCTCTTTCTCTCTGTTTATTTAATTATTATAGATTAAATTACTATATAACTCTTCTCTTTTATTATTAGATAATTTAAATATTAATAAACTTTAATATTAATACTAATATTAAATTATAATAAATTATATTAACTACTTTCTATACTATATCTAAGTAATACTTTAAGAAATTTAGGGGAGCTCTTAAAGTTAGTATATCTGCTTTAAACTCTTTTAGCTCTAAGAACTATATTCTAGGTATAAAACCCTTTAAAAGAGCTATATTTAAAAGTATTTAGAAATAAGCTTTTTGCTTTACTATTATAGATAATAATAGATCTGAGAAGTTTTTGCTTTTATAGTTTTAAAGTACTAAGATTAGTTACTAGGTCTATACTAGTAAAAATATCTATAATAAGTATAAGAACTATAGAGATATAGCTTCTCTTAGACTATAGAAAGTAGGCTTAGACTAGTAGCTAGATAAGGTTATATCTATAAAAGCTACTACTATATCTTTTATAAGAGACTTAGTTTCTCTATTTACTATTAGTATTATAAAAGTAATTAAGAAATTAGCTAAAGCTATATAGAAGTAATATACTACTATTCTAATTATTTCTTATAGTCTAGAAGCCTCTAAGTTTATTAATAATAATATTTCTAACTTCTTTAAGGATTATCTATTTTATATTAAGCTTTATAGATAGAATAAGGAAAAGATAATTATCCTAGTTAGCTAGTACTATATTAAAGCTTATTAGTAAACCTTTAAAAGTATTTCTATTTAGTATAATAATTAGCTCTTTTTTAAGAATAACCTCTATAAGATATATAGTATTATAGATTTAAATACTTATCTAGACTCTAATAAGGAGCTTTAAAGCTTTATTTCTAGCCTAGAGATTAGTAATTCTAGATATATCTTTAAATTTCTTACTAAAGTTAGTAATATTTAGGATAGAGTAGCTAAAAGAAGACTATTTATACTATCTAATATAGAGACTAACTATATTATCTTTTACTACTTTTCTGAGCAGACTATAAGATATATTTTAAAGATCCTCTATAAGAACTACTAGAGTCTCCTTTTAGTTTCTTAGATCTAGATAGAGGTTATAATTACTAGATAGGTTTAGTTTTAATAGATATATATATAACTATAAGGTATTAAAGAAGATATCCTAGTTAGTATACTAGTTACTATACTTAAGTATAAGTAATTAAGAGTATTATTTATAAAGGCTAAGTTAAAGGATAAAATAACTAGTATCTCTAACTAGAAGATCTAAGTAGATAATCTTACTATTTGCTTTAAAGATATAGAGATTAAGTAAATTAGAACTAGGTATTACTCTAATATCTCTTAATATAATTATACTATTAATAAAGTTAGTATATATACTGCTAATATATCTAATACCTAGCCTATATAGGAGCTCTTATAGTATAACTATTATAGTAGTAACTTTTATAATTATAGCTCTATATATAGAGAATATAGCTATATACTCTTTAATCTGAGAGGAGGTAGTTACTTAGACTTTATAGGCTTTAAATCTTACTACTAGCTAAGACTTTTAAGGTTTATAGAAACTATTAACTCTAATATCTACTATACTTATAGTGAAAAAGGATATTTTACTAAGAATTATAAAGCTACTAGAGCTTTTTCTGATATAAAACTATATTTATTTTATAGAGGCTGCTAGTAGATTAGTACTCTATAGAGTCTTCTCTATATCTAGGTTTCTAATAAAGAGATTAATAAAGGCTACTAATAAGGCTAGTATAACCTAATAATTATTTCTTTTCTAATTCTTATAGTTAGTATAAATAAGACTAAGTAGCTAGAAGCTAGTATTCTTACTCTTTATAGATACTTTCTAAGCTTTTATAGAGTTAAGTTTTAGCTTAAGAGCTATAAGCAGTCTAATAAGTATATCTAGTATGCTATATAGGAAACTCTAAGGCCTCTAATCTCTATTTTAGCTATAAAAACCCCTTCTACTAGTATAGTAATATTAGATACTGCTTATAATATTTTTAATATCTATATACTAGCTTCTAGTACTCTAGCTATAGTTCTCTTTATAGATATAAGTATTAATACTATAATCAGATTATAGACTTAGAACTACTATATAATATCTTACTCTGCTACTAGATCTGAGAAGAGAGTTTATATTATAGATCTAAATATAACTTATTTTCCTATTTTATTTCTAGAGCTTTATATTAAGGAAGTTATAGATAAGAATAAGAATATTCTAGTTAATAACTGCTTCCTAAAAGCTGCTAAGACCCCTTAATCTAAATCTTTTATTATAATATTAGAGGGCTGAATTCTTACTAAAAACCTATAAGCTAAGTAAGTAGATAGAAAGGTTACTATTTCTAAGTTCTTTTTTTACTAGGTCTAGTATAACTATAATAATATAGTTTATAAGTATATAAAGCTAGTTATCTAGGACTACTTTTAGTAAAATAGTGATTAATAGCTAGATATATTTATGCTTATAGAGAGAGACCTACTTAGCTATATTATAAAAGCTTCTAGATTAAGCAGCTAGCTTATATAAGAAATCAGGTATTAGAATAATATATAAGTAGACCTGACTCTTATATTCTAGTATAAAGTACTTTTATAGGTAGAGGTTAGTGCTATTAAGATCTATATTTAAGTCTAAGTTTATAAAGAAGAGGCTATAGTAGTTTAGATACTTTATAAAGCTACTATACTAGACTAAGGGTAGGGTTTAGATATAATCCTCTTTTACCTAGTATTCTATCTAACCCCCTTCCTTTTAACTAGTATCTTTTCTCTCTTTATAGATATAATCTATAATTTCTAAGCTTTTATAAGTAGCTTAGTACTTTCTATTTTTAGTTAACTACCTCTTTATAGTATAGTAGGTATTAATATAATAGATATTATCCTGCTTAGCACTTAATTTAAAAAGAACCTTAATATACTAGTTACTTCCCTTAATAATTTAGCAGAGTGCCTATACTATACTATAGTTATCTACTAGTATAGAGTGCTTACTATATAAGACTTTATTATACTATACTTCTAGATTACTATAAGGATTAGCTAGTCTATATACTTAGAGTAGTATAGGATTATTAATACTAGTACTGCTATTAATATTATCTCTAAGAAGTATATTAGCTATAATAATATATAAGAGAGTATTATTTCTATATATCTTAGAGTTTAAGGCTTTATAGATATTTAAGCTATAGTAACTTTTAAGGGTGTTATAGTTAAGGATATCTATATTAGTAGCTATTATATATCTAATATACTTTTCTTTATTAGCTTATATAGTAAGACATTTAAAGATATAATTCTTAGAGTTCTATTTATTATATATACTAGAATAATACTAGAATACTTACTAACTTAGATAATTAGTATCTTTTAGGCTAGTAATTAGAAGATCTATACTTCTTTAATATTCTATATTTTAGATTCTACTAATTACTTTACTACTATTTTCTCTAATTTTGCTAGTTTCTATTATACTTAGTAAGCTTATTTAATTTCTATAGAGGAGGGAAAATAGAGGCTGCTACTACTAATTCTAATATAGTAGCTAGCTTAGTAATTATAGGAATTAATAGATAACTAAGTAAAAGTTTATAGCTATAGCTTTATAATCTAGAAAACTAGCCTAGTTTATATATACTAGAGGAGATAATACTAATAATAGAAGCTAATTTACTAGAAGGTTTTAACTTTCTAGTCTAAGAAGAATTAGAGGAGAATAAGAAGGTTTTAGTAATATTTAATAAAGATAGTAATATCTTCTATATAGTACTTAAAGTCTCTCTTAAGCAGGCTATTATACTAAGAATAGAAGTAATTATCTAGGCTATTTTAGAATTATAAGGGTATATTTCTAGATACTAATTCTATAAAGATAAGTAGTATTCTAACTATTATAAACTCTTTTTAAAGAAGTTTTATAAATATTACTACTAGAAGAAGAGAAAAGAAACTAACTATATAGATTCTAACTATATATCTAGCTATAAGATAGAGAAGGTTCTAGTATTTCTAACTAATATTCTAAGTAAGCTTCTCTTCTTCTAGAAGTAAGGCAGAGATAGAGACTAGCTAATCTATTAGTAGAAAGAAGAGCTAATTTCTACTAAGCTATATAATAGTACTAAGCTTATATTATTTAGAATAGCTAAGTATCTTCTTATATATAGTAAGGTTATCCTTTTTAGAGACTAAAAAACTACTATTAGTATCCTTAATATAAGAGGATCTAAGTATACTAGAGCTCTTAGCTATATAGTTAAGAGATTTAACTCTATTATCTAGAAGTATTATAAAGAGTAAGTAGTATATAAGACTAACCTATTAAAGTTTATAACTAATAAAAAGCTTTAGTAACTTCTCCTTTCTACTAGAATATACCCTTTACTCTTTATAAATCTATTTAACTTAGAATAGGGAATTAGATTTAATATAGCTAATATCTAGGTATACTATTAGTTCTATTAGAGAGAAAACCTCCTAGAAAAGGTTTTAATAAGAATCTAGGATAAACTAAAAACTAATTATATCTATAATAATTTTCTATTCTTTATATATAGAGAGGTTAATATAATATATAAGATAAAAGATAAGAAAGTCTAGCTAGTTAATAACTTATCTTCTAATAGCTTAGTATTTAAAGGAGATTTAGAGTAGAAGTTAAAGGTCTAAGTAAAAGTGAAAGAAAATCTTAGACTAGTATTAGAAAGTATCTTTATAGATCTTATCTAATTAAAGTTTTTAACTATTTCTAAGAGGAAGTAACTTATAGTAGAATAACTTAATAAGATCCTAGTAATAGTGTTATGCTAATACTATAACCTATAAAGTAGTAGGATATATGCTACACTTAATAGATATATATAAGGTTATATAACCTATTACAGAGCATATATATATAGTTTAATACTACTGCCTATATAGTTAAGTGGAACTTCTAAATAGATATATATTAACTTATAGGCTTTTAATATATATATATAAAGGGAGCCCCGAGTTCTATGTAACTCTTGATCTAGCGTGAAACTAATACTAATTAGTGGTTAACCTTATAAGTTATACTACTTAACTCCTATAGATTAGTAAGGATATTACTTAAAGAGGCAAAGTGATAACTTCTATACTAGGTTTATAATCTAGTATATAAGGGACTTATCTTTATACTATCTAGGTTATTAGATATAAAGGGTAGGTCTGCTTATAGTATACCTATCTTAAAGATCTTAATATACCTCTATATCTGTTATGTAAATAATAACTCTACTAATATAACTTATTACCTATAAATACTGCTTAAATAATAAGAATAAGAGATAATAGATAAATAATAGATCTATAAGTATTATAATAAGCTAATATAATAAGAGAACTATTATAGAATTACCTGTTCTAACTAGATTACTATATTTAAGATTAAGATCTATCCTCTATAAATCTATACTACTGCTCTTTAAAAATACTAGAAAATCTAAGATACCTATACTTATATATACTAGAATATTATAAGACCTTTACTTAGAACGCTTAATTTATTTGCTATAAAATAAGTACTACTATTAACTTTATAATTATTAAGAAGGGATTGCTTTTAACCTGGAACTATAACTTGCACCTAACTAAGGGGTAAATCTAATACTGCTAGTGACTTTTACTGAAATAATATATTATTTAGTATATAGTAAAATAACCTACTAGTAGATATAGTAAAAGATGCTAAAACGCTGTAATAACTTGTAGTATTATTATTAGTACTATAAATACCTACCTGAACCCAGGATTATCCTAACTAAGAGGTATAAAATAAGGGTATTTATCCCTTTATACTTTAAAATAGTAAAGTATCTTTCCTGTTTAGTTTACAGATAGAAGTATAGCTTAAGTATTATTACTTATAGTAAGTATAATAATACTATAGTAAGTAACTATAACTATTACTATATAACTTATAATATTCTCACTACTAATAATAAACCTAGTATTCTAAAAGAAATAATAGAAGAAGATAATACTAAATAATAGTAATACTACTTTACAGACCTAATAAGGGTATTACTAAGACTAAGGATATAAAACTTTACTTTAACTATGCTAGAACTAGTAACTAGAAAACTAGCTATTCTAGTATAAATAAGAGAGACTTATACTATAGTAGAAGCTTTAACTAGAGACTCTGCTAGCTAAAACCTCACTAAGATATTTATTTACCTTCTTTTATATAATACTATTAACCACTATAGTAAATCCTTCTATACCTAGCTAATTAATACTATAGTTAGATCTATTAGTTATAGTAACTCTATACTATTAACTTATTATAGAACCCCTAATCCCTCTAAATATAAAGGTATTTATAAATAACTATAACTAGGGTTAAATATTTAAATTTAGTAATAAGACTATAGAGAAGGAGGTAAATACTAAAATTCTCTTTTACTTTAAGACCTATAAGGCTAATAGCCTTATAGATATAGCTTTATAGAGAGAATTTATATATAACTTTATTAATCTACTACTTATATTTTAGAACTAAGCTACTATAAGTATTATTTAACAACTCTATAACTACCTGATAATAGGCAGAGTATATACTGTTTATAATTCCCTATAAGTTACAGATTAACTCTTTATAATTATTATAGAGGATAACTTCTACTTTTAGATAACTAAGAAAGTAGAAGAACAGGTAAGTAAGAATACTATATTTATAAAGCTATAGGAAAATAAAGACTTTACTAGAAAGATTATAGGTAGTAATAATAAGAGAAGAGCAAAGTTTATACCTTTATAGACTAATAATAGAAGGAATATATCTGTAAATAATAAGGCTCTATAGCTAGTTAATCTTAGTTTAACCTTAAATACTAACCCTATTCTAAATATTATAAATACTTAAATCAGACTTAAAAATAATATATACTCACTTATATGCTAATTTATAGATCTAACTAAGCTATATACTAATAAGATAAAGTATAGTAGTGAAAGCATAGATATATTAAAGCTAAAACTCTATATCTTCTAGGATATATATAAGAGGGCAGGCCTTATAAGGAAATAAATACTATTTGCTTTTCTAATTATGCTTAAAGGAAGAGTATTATATTATTACTATAAAACAATTTGCTAAATTTAGCTTTATCTTAACCTAGACTAGATTATCACTAAGCTTAGTAAACGTTTTAAAATAGAGGAATTTAAATAAGTATACCTTACTAAATAGAATACTACTATACTTATATTAATTATAAATAATAATCTATCTATAATAAAGCTTAAAGCTTTAGATTTACTAATTAATACTCTTATAAAGATATAATCTATATTAGGTGCTACCTATAAAAGTAATAAGATCCTATATAACTAACTCCTTTAAGATTACTAAGGGGTTAAGAAATATAAATAAGCTACTATAAACCCTGTAATAAAGTTTAAGAGCCTCTATAACTAGCTTAAAGTTACAATTAGTAATATAGTTATATTTAGAAATAGTTAATTACTTCTATAACTATAATACTATGCTAAGTAATACTAGATAGATTATAAGTATAATAGCTAAGGCTGGAATAATTGATTTAGCTGCTCTGGTTTATACTAAAACTTTAAATAAAATAATTTAAAGCAATAGTAAGATCTCTAGAAATAGAGGTGCTATATCTATAAAAAGATAGACTGCTATTTAATAAACTATATATAAAAAGAGAGGGATAAAGTATACTTCTGCTTCTAAAGTAATTTATAAATTTAAGATACTTCTAAAATAGCTTACTAGTAATTCCTCACTTAATATAAAGGGACTAAAGATAAAAGTTATAATAATTTAATAATAAATAATAAGGAGAATAAAGAGATTAAGATATACCTCTAGTTACTTAGAGAAGGGTAAGACAGTTAGGAGAACTAATAATCTAATAATAAATAGTAGACTTTATTCTTTGCCTAATTTGCAAACCTAAATGCCTAATTAACCTATTTAGTAGATAAGACTACTATTACTAACTATCTACTTAACTAAGTAGCTTATTATAAGATTACCTACTATAACCTTTTTAAATAAATAACTAATAATACCCCTATTAATATCTTTATACTTAATAAAAGATATTTCTCAGAGACTTTCTAGGATATTATTCTAGATATAGGAGCTATAGGATTTTTAATAGCTAGTTATAACTAATAGATTATGCTTAAAAGGACTAAGTTATCTAATATTATAATTAACCTAGCTACTATAAGAGGGATAAGTGTTAAATTTAGTCTAGGAGGAGCAATTAAATTAATAGGAATAATAGTTATCCCTATATCTTTTAGAGAAATAATATTCTATATTATATTAGTAAATACCCCTTTTCTCCTATACCTTATAGATATAGATAAACTAGGTATTTAATTTAATAATTTAAGGAACTATTTATAATAAGAAAACCTAATTATCCCTATTATCTATAAATAGGGTTATCTATAGCTACTATTAGATATAGAGAAGGTATTAGCCTGGAATAACCTTATAGAGACTAAGTTATACTAACTCTATTAATATTTTAGATATCTATTAGTCTACTAACTTTATAGAGTTTTATAGTAGTTAGGCTACTAAGTTAAAATATAAATGCTTAAATATTTTATGAAGTTTTATAAATACTGCTAACTTAATATAGGAGCTCTAAATTGCTTTAAATTTACTTTTAAGGATAACTATAACTTTAACTATGCTATAGTTATTAATATTATTTACCTTAACTTAGAACTAGTATTTTATATAGTTAATACTGCTACTACCTTTAATATAGGAAGATTTTTATAAGATCTATTAGTAAGTATAGCACTTAATATGCTTAAATAATGCTAGATCTATATCTACCTTAGACTTCTAGATATAGTAATTACTAATACTAGTACTAACTTTAGCTTATCTAAGTAGTATAGTATACTCTATTTAATATTAATAACTGCTATTAAAGTCTCTATAGAGGCTTATAACTTTATGGGTAAGGTTAAGAGGTATTATATAATCCTTTAAAGAGTCTATAATATAATTTGCTAAGACCTTCCTGATATAGATTATAAGATAGTTCTCTAAATAGCTTTAAAGGCTATTAATAATATTATAGGGCTAAAAGGTCTAGTTTTAATATTACTTATCTTTAAAGTATACCTATAGCTTACTAATAAATCCCCTCTATTTCTGGAAATCTAGAAACAGGTAGCTGCTATATAAAGGGTAATAGAAGACCTCTAAAAAGTCTAGGCTTTACACTAAGTTTTAGAGGCCCTTACTACCTATAACAGACTAGATATATATAGAATCTTATAGCTATTACTACTCTTACTTATATATATCTACTATAAAAAGAAGGGCTAGTAAGAACTATATAAACTTCTTGCTATTAATAGTAAGATCTATATACTTAACCTTTTATATAGATCTTAGACCTTCTAATTAACTATTATCTGCCTATAATATAATACTAGTAATACTAGTAACACTAATAGGGATAATAATAATATACTAAAGGACTTTCTAGACTAGAATACTAGAAGGATAGAAGAACTAGATAAGAATAACACTGCACTAGCACTAATACTAATATTACTGCCTCTATATAAGAGGGGCAGACTGCTAAAAAACTATATAGGAGCTATTATAATACCTATTATAGGTTTAATATAAAGAAGTAACTACTTTATAGACTAAAACAGATAAGAGGATACTATAATTAATGCTATTTTTATTATTAATATAGTAAAAGCTTTTAGCTAAGAGATTAGTAATATTATAACCTTTCTAATAGTAAAAGAGTGTTTAGATTATAACCTTACTATCTACTTATATAAGGAGGGTATTATTATAATACTAGGAGAACCTTTTTCTGCTTCTATAATAGCTAAGATAATTATGCTTTAGAAATACAGTGTTTTTAAAATTATCCCCTATAACGCTGCTATTTATAGTAAAACCTGGATTTTTAAGTTCTATATAGTTTATAAAGTTAAAGGAAAAGGGACTAACTAACCTTATAAAAAGTTATAACTTATTATTTAGAGTTATAATAATAATAATAAGACTTTAATTCTTATATAATTACTAATAATTTAAAGGGTAAGTTAATAACTGCTTCTTACTTTAGTACTATCCCTTATAGTAGAGGGATTTATCCTATAGCTTAGAGATATTATATAAATATATATCTAATTCTAAATAGAGCTTAACAGAATAATATTAGCAGACCTTCTAAGTAAAATTTAAAGTAAATACTTAAAGGATTAGATTATAAGAATTATTAAACTCCTATATAGTATTATAGAAGCTAGAACCTATTAGTGGGTAATCTATAGTAAGTATTATAGAGAAAAGTTTAAGATAGATTAATCTTTATTTAACTTATACTTACTAATCTCTTTAACTACTACTAATAGATTTAGTATTATTAGTATATAAACTAATAATATAATTAGACTTTTAATACTAAGTTTCTCTAAATAAGAGGATAATAAACTTATAAAAGCTAGTTTTACTATAAAGGATAAATAATTACTTAACCTAAATAACCTGCTAATATTTAATAGCAGTATTATTATACTAAATATAAATAGTAGTCTTACTCTATGCTAAAAGGGATAAGGGAATAAGATTAAACTTATTAACTTAAAGGCTACTTTAACTAAATAAAAATAGCAATATATTTAGTAAAGAGTAAGAGGTATATATATTATATTAATTTGCTAACTAGAGGTATGCTTTAATCTATTTACAGCTATATAGTATTAGAAGCTAACTGCTAAAGATAAAAAAGCGCTTAATTAACACCTTAAATAGTAAAAGGAGAATCTTAACTATAGCCTTATATTTATACCTATTAACTTAGTAATAGCTAAACTATTTGTTTTTATTAATAGCTCTTTTACTAATAATTTAAACCTCTTATTATAGATTAGATTTATTATTATCCTTGCTAATAAGATAATAAATAATAATATATTTATAATTTGTGGTAATACTATTTATTTTAGCTTAATAAAGTATAAGAGGGTTACTTAAAGTGTTCTAGCTTCTAAAGTTTATAGTATAGTTACTAGTATAGATCTCACCTATACTATTATAATAATACTTTAGAAGGTTACTAACTACCTTAAAAAACCTTAAGTCCCTATAATTATCTATACTAATTTATACTTACTATATAAATACCTTATTAAGCTTAGTATTATAAAGGAGAAGTAACTAATAATTAATATTATAGCGCTTTAATAGTCCTATAAGAGGAGAGAGATCTATAAGGTAAGATAGATTAACAGTAATAATAACCTTATAGATACTTTTATAAAGAGTACTCTAAATTAGACCCTTAAATGCTTTATTAATAATAATAAAGTAATAGTTTATATAGAGGGATAGGTGACTTAAAAAGAGAAGGCTGAGAAGTTAGATAAATAGTACTAGATATACTAAAGTAGCTCTAGTGCCTTAGAAGATAAGGATTTAACTATATTAAATATAGGATAAGATTAGTATATAATTCTATGCTGTTTTCACGTTTTAAACCTAATTTAGGTCTGTAATAGGTATTAGTAATAAGGGAGTGTATTTTGGTAGGTTATAGTGTATCTAGCCTTAAAGAAAAGACTGCTAGTGTTATGCTAATACTATAACCTATAAAGTGGCAGGATATATGCTATACTTAATAGATATATATAAGGTTATATAACCTATTACAGAGCATATATATATAGTTTAATACCACTGCCTATATAGTTAAGTGGAACTTCTAAATAGATATATATTAACTTATAGGCTTTTAATATATATATACAAAGGGAGCTTTAAGTTCTGTGTGACCCTTAATCTAGCGTGAAACTAATAAATAGTAAACTATCTTAACCTAAAAGAGAAGAAGCTTCTCTCTAAAGTTCTAAGTAATAGAGAGAAAGCTCTTATATAGAGTTTTAAGTATTATAGATCTGTCTATCTATTTATAGCTCCTCTATAAGTAATTAGAGTTATCTCTTATAAGGCCTAGTAAGTGAGAAGCATACTAATCTTAAAGGTTTTAGAGGGTAATATAATAATAATTCTAAAAGATAGGTTAAAGAAGGGTATCTTTAAGTAAAGTTATATAGCTTACTAGAATCCCTTCTTTCTAGTTAGAAAGAAGGATAGGAAGATATATCTTATTAACTCTATAACTAAGATTAATACTATTACTCTATATAATATAGCTTTGCTTCTATCTAGTAATAAGTTTTTAGAAGACTTTATAATATATTAGCTTCTTTTACTATTAGATTTCTTTTCTAGGTATAACTAAGTTTTACTAGATCTATATAGCTATAATATTATAACCTTTATAATACTAATTAGCCTCTTTTAGATATATACTCTGCTTTAAGAAGCTACTAATTTTATAGTCTAGTTTATAAGAGTTATAATATAAATCCTATATAACCTGATTCTAATCTGCTATAAGGCTTTTCTTAATAATATAGCTATTAAGAGCTCTATCTTAAAGTATAATAATAAAGAAGTTCCTAGTTATTCTAAGCTATATAGATATATTCTAGAATATATCTAGAATATTAATAAGATTCTTATTAATATTAAGTTAGTTAGCTATATTATTACTATTAAGAAATTATAGTAGGCCTAGTAATCTATTACTATTATAAGGTATATTTATAG
Source organism: Colletotrichum neosansevieriae (assembly GCA_036785495.1). NCBI lineage: Eukaryota > Fungi > Ascomycota > Sordariomycetes > Glomerellales > Glomerellaceae > Colletotrichum > Colletotrichum neosansevieriae. The sequence continues at coordinate 41,135 of JAVHLV010000138.1, read as the reverse complement.
TACTAATAGCTAAAAGCTAGAGGAATTAAAGGTTATTAAGATTAGAAAATAGGGGGTTTATAATAACCTCACTAATCTCAGATCCTTCTTTAGTGTTATAATATTTTATTATATTTAGGTTTAGGGATTTTTAGCTATAGCTAGGCTGCTTATAGTATTTTTAAAGAAGGATACTCTATTTAAATAGAACTAGCTTTAATAGTTAGCTATAGATATCTTTAAGAACTAATTTATCTCTACTTCTATTCTTATTAGGCTTAACTATAGTATTAATATAGGTAAAATCTACTTTATAGTTAATACTAGTAGCCTTAGTTAGAGTGCTATTCTTAGTTAATATATTAATAGTAAGTATATAGTTTCTAGATATAAGAGTAGCTTATAGGCTAGTATAGAGCTAAACTATAATACTAGAAAGAAGGAGTTAAGGGGTATATTTAAGGCTCTTAAATAAGTTTGCTTTTATCTCTATAGTTACTACTTTATACTAGAAATAGATATTAAGACTCTTATTATTTAGCTTAATAGTACTACCTCTAACCTATTTAGAGCCTTTATTATCTAATAGATTTTATAGATTTATATATTTAACTTTAAAGTTAAGTATCTACCTAGAAGCTAGAATACTATAGCTAATAGATTATTTTATAAACCTAGTAAACTATTAGATAAGCTTAACTAAAACACTAAAGGAGAAATTAATAACTAGATTAATAAGTAAATCTTTTTTATAGATCTAATTACTATCTCTTTCTTTAATAAAATATAGATAGATAGAGATAAAGTTTGCTCTACTAAGATCCTTACTATTAAAGTTAATAATATTCTATAAGAGTCTCTAAGACTTATAGATATTTCTAATACTATGCTAGATAGCTCTTTATACTAGAATTGCTATTTATACTAAATTACTTACTATTTTAGTACTTTAAAATAGCTAGATAGAATTAAGCCTAGTTTATATTATAAGTTTAAGGAGGAGGTTAGGAAATTCTTCTTAAAGGATAAGTTATTATTTATATATTCTAGTATATATAAGCCTATCTTATAATAAGTTATAGGTAATTTATAAACCTAAACTAAGCTTATTATAAAAGTATACTAAGAGAGTAGATATAGGGAATATAATATAGTTATTAAATAGTTAGCAGAGTAGTATTACTAATATAGCCTCTATTAATAAGTTAGTAAATAAGTCTAAACTTATAAAGATTATTAAAAGTATAGATCTAGATATATAGATAACTCTTACCATTTCTTAGTGCTTTTAGAGCTGCTATTTACTTATATAGTATTAGATATATAAAAGGTTAGTAAATAGGATATAGTTAAAGCCTAGTGCTTTCTAACTAGATAGATAGAAGCTTAGTAGATATAGTAAGCTAACTCTTACCTTATTACTAAGTTTATATAGGAGGATATTATTTATTACTATAGGCTCTATAGTATGCTTATTATTAATAGAGGCTCTAAGAATAAGGGTATAGTTATTAAATTTAACTATAAATATAGACTTAAGTAAAAAGTTACTACTATCTATAACCTATATACTAATAGTACTATTAAAGTTAGCTATTAAACTATTATATATATTTTTACTACTTAGATAAAGAATATAGATAAGAACTTCTAGCTATTTTTCTAAGCTATGCTATTTGCTAATAAGACTTCTATTAGAGCCTTAACTAGCTATAGCTTCTTCTATCTGCTCTATAGGTATAAAGCTATAACTCTAATTAAAATATTTATACTAACCTAAAAAGTGCTAGTATAGAACTAGGTAATAATATCTAAGAAGAAGCTTTTTATATAGATAAGAGCTTTTAAATAGCTTAATAAGAACTATACTACTATATAGAAGATAATTATAGCCTAGTATAAGTATATTATAGATAGGTTTAATTACTAGAAATACTATATTTTATATAGTTAGGAATTAGGAGTAGGTAACCTTATTCTAATATTTAATATTAAATAGTATATAGATAAGTTTTTAGATACTAAGCTTAACTACTATTAGAAAGGCCTCTTTAGAATCTATTTAAAGGCTTTTAATAATATTTTATATTAGTTTAAGACTCTTATAGAGAAACCTCTTTATAGGTTAACCTATACTAGAAACTATTTAAAGAAGTTTATTAAGGCTCTAAAAGGTTTTTAGAAACTAGAAGATATTAACTAGTATAGATTTAACTTTATAAACTAACTTAATAAGATTTACTCTACTTATAGTTACTTTTACTTTAATAAAGGTAATAAAGAAGAAATAGAGAAACTTTTTACTAATCCTGATAATACTAACTTTCTATTAATAAGTAATCTAGATAGTAATATCTTATAGTAGATTATATACTTAGTAGTATATTTATAGGCTTTAAAGGAGGCTCTTAACTAGATAAGAGTAATATAGAAACTTTATATAGAGCTTTAACTATTTAATCTAGTTAGAGATAGTTAGTATACTAGAATAGAGGATAATATTATATAACTTACTAGAATTAGTTCTGCTATAGAAAATTAAACCCTTTTATATCTATAATAGGTAAGGCTTATATTTTTAGGGAGACTTACTATACTTTCTATCTTAATTACTTAACTATAATTTTCTAGCTTAGTATATTAGAATAGACTTTAGAGATAATACTAAGACTAGCTTATTTATACTTATATTATTTTACTTACTATATAAGTCTGCTCTTATACTCTTATAGTTCTAATTTTACTAGTAATAGTAGTATTAAGTCTAAGTATTATAGTTATATTAGGAATTATATTACTAAGATTACTGCTATACTTATAGTAAGTTTTACTATATAGAACCTATTAGAAGTATACTATAACCTTTCTAGTAATTAGTATATTCTATTTCTCTCTGTTACTGCTTAGGTATTTTATATCTTATTTTAGAAGATCCCTCTTTATAGCCTCCTGCTTTAACTAGATAGCTTTCTGCTTTAAGTACTAGATTCTAGCTTATTATTACTTAGAGAGTTTTTAAGTTATAGTTTAACTTTAATAGTTTAGCTATATCTATAGTACTTAGCTAGTTATTTTTTATATTACTACTCTAGATTAGACTTCTATACTTAGTATTTTAAGAGAGGTATATTTCTATATAATATTATATTATTTTATATTATCTGTCTGCTCTTTTTTAGTTTCTACTTCTATAATAATTATTTATCTATTTTATATTTATAATAATATTTTTACCTTTAAATTAACTCTTTGCTTATTCTCTTATATAATTATAGCTTTATATAGGTAGTTAGATTAGTAAGTTTTTCTAGCTATAGGCAGTTATATTATTAAAGAAACTAGAAATAAAGAAACCCTCTTATTTATATTTAAGATACTCTACTATATTAGAAAAGTATTATTATAGCTAGTTAATTTTACCTAATTTACTAAGACTTTATATAATTTTTCCTGGTTTTTTCTAATTTCTCTTATATTACTTTATATAGAATATATATATTAAAGTATTTTAAAGCTAAATAAGAAGGATTTTATTTATTAATTTATATTTTTAGGTTTATAAAGACTACTATATATATAGAATATTATATTAGTTCTTTCTTTTTCCTGCTCTTCTCCTTTAAACCCTAGTTAGAATTTTAACCTGCTCCCTCTTATTAGAAATAGAGATATCTAAATTAGCTAGAGGGTAACTAGTAAGAATAAATAGTAATCTAGACTTATACTCCTTTAGCTAAGTCTTATAGTGCTCTATTATAGTTCTAAATTCCAGATAAGTTACTCTAAACCACTCTATAGTCTGCTAGTTAATCTAGAACTAGGTAACTACTCCCTTAAATTTACTACTCTGTTACTCTAGATTACCTATATTATAGCTAAAAGCCTTATAGTTTCTCTTAGAGTTAAAGGAATACTTAGAATCTTATTTATAGTAAAGATAGTTAGTATAAGTATTACTAGATATACTTATATACTTAAAGTATAGCTTATAGATATAAGCTCTAGTAGTTTTATTATAGAGAGAGTAAGTATATTACTTATAACTACTATAAGAGACTATATTATAACTTCTATTAGCTTAAATATAGAAGTTATAGCTAACTTTAGGTTTATTAGAATTAATTATTTTTACTAGCTAAAGTTTAAAAGTATCTATAACTGCTAAGATAATAAAGATATATCTATAAAATAGTAGTTTTTTTTCTATTATACTCTAGTAATAAGAGCTAGTATAAGCCTCCTAGAACTAATAAATAATAATCTTATAGTTATCTAAAAGTAGGACTTTTATATAGAAATCTACTTTCTAGTATAGCTAAAAAGGCTCTAGAAGCTTAAATAAGTACTATATAAAAAATACTATAACTTATATAAGAAGGTTAGTAAATATATAAAGTAAGAGCTAAAGGAGTAAGTCTACTTATTATAAAGGAGTTAATAGAGAGTTTAATATATAGAGGGAAGTTATAGTCTCTCTTATTAGAAACTAGTTTATTTATAAGAAGCTAGAAGATATACTTTTTTAGCTAGGTTAGTATATAAGGATTATTAGGATTTCTAATAAAAGCTATAACTAATAAGTATTAAAAAAGGCTTAAGGATATATTTTATAGATATAAAAGAGAGATTACTATTTCTATTATATTATAGAGAAAAAAGAAAAAGCTAAAGAAAGCTAGAGGAGATTTAGTTATATAACTTAGTTACTTTACCTCTTATTAAATTATTTACTTAAAAGATTAAGCTTTTCTTATAGTTAAGATTAATTAGATAAGAAAAGAAGTTAACTCTTATAACTACTTTCTCCTATTATCTATTCTTATTTTATCTCTTTATTCTAGTTAGTTAATAATTAGTAACTAGTAACCTGCTCCCTTTAACCTATATATAAATAACTACTTTATCTCTCTTAATATAAATAGATTTAATCTATTAATAATTAATTTAGTATTATAGCTTAACTTAATTTATATTTTAAGCTCTCTTTATAAATATTTAAGTATAAATTTCTATTCTAACCTATACTTATCTATATATAACCCTCTTTTTATAATATTATAGACCTTTACTCTTCTATACTACTTATATAACCTTCTCTCCTTACTAAAAGCCTTAATTAAGTCTATAATTACTTCTATTTACTCTATTCTTAATAATATCTTTATTTAAGAGTTTTCCTACTAAGATTACTAATATCTAGGTTAAAAAGATATTTCTTATTACTATTTTAGAGAAGTTTTCTTAAAAATAAGATAAATAAAATAGTAAGCTTTTAGAAATTATAGTTATACTTACTAACTCTACTCTCTTTAAAAGAACCTTAAATATTCTAGCTATAAAAATTAATAAGTAGCACTTAGCTAAATAGATACTTTCTTCTTACTTCTAATTTCCTTTTAAGCTAAATAAGAACCTTAAATATAAAGAGCTTTAGTAGCTTTATTTTAGTATCTTTATAGCTTAACTCTATATTTATCTCTAATAGCTTTAACCTACTAGATCTTAATAACTAGACTAGGCTAAAGAAAATAAAAGAGAGTTAGTTATTATAGTTAACTTATTTAATCTATAAGGAACTATTTAGACTAAGACTTCTCTTTTAGCTTCTAATATAAAAACTAGTTTTTAACTTTTTATTTATAATCTTTTTAATAGAATTAGCTTTATTAGATAATATTATATCTCTACTAATACTAAAATTAAAAATAGTAGAGCTACTATATAGAAAAGCTAGCTTACTATACTTATTCTCTAATTATTAGCTAAAAAGAGTATTAGTAAAGAAGTAGTTTTTTACTCTATCTTACTTATTAACTAACTTTTAGGTTTTTTCTATTTCTATAATAACTTCTAGTATAATAGAAAAGTAAAAGTATATTTTAAGATACTAATTAGGTTTATAATAGCTATCTATAAGCCTCTTAATAGTATAATATCTATTCTTAAATACTTAGTTAAAGTTATCTATATACTTTAACTCTAAGAAGAGTAGCTATAGATACTAGATATACTCTATTTTAAATAGCTTTGCTACTATATATAGCTAGAATTAGCTAAGTACTAGACTAGTTCTTTCTTTAAGAAGATCTTTAATATATAGATAAATTAAATTACTTCTAAGTTCTATAATAGAAATCTAAAAGTAGATAGTATAGTCTTTCTAACTTTATTAAAAACTACTAATAGAGCTAAGTATATTAAAAAGATTACCTCTCTACTATATAATAAGAAGATTTAGAAGATAATTTATACTTAGAACTTTATAGTCTTAAACTCTATATTTATAGATAGATTAACTCTAGTATAGCTCTATTTTAGATACCTTAAAATACTTAATCTTAACTCTAAAATATTTATACCTAATATTTAAGTAGTAGGAGCTTTTATACCTATTAATATATCTATTAAGCTCTTTATAAACCTAAATCTAAGTTTATCTAAAAACTATAATACTAAAATAAGAGATATTATTAATAATTATTCTATAGTTAATACTATATAGAACTATACCTACTAGAATAGAATTATTACTACTATATACTAAGAAAATAAATAGATAGAAGAGAGAGCTTTTAACCTTTATAATAATAAGCCTTCTTTTTATCTAGGTTATAGTTCTTACTATACTAATAACTCTAAATAACCTATTTATATTAATAATCTTTATAGTATTCTAGAACCTCTAGTTATAGATTTAGCTAGTAATCTAAAACTATTAAAGAATAAGATAGAGAAAAAGAAGATATCTAACTAATATATTAAGTTAAGTTAGAATATTATACTATCTTTATAGATCTGATTTTACTATAGGTTTAATATAACTAGAGAATAAGCTAAGTAGCTTCTATTAGTTATCTAATACTATCTTACTTATCTCTATAATATTTAAGGAGAACTAGTAATAGAGATCTATCTTAAAGTAAAAGAGATATATTATCTTACTAAGTTTAATATATATAAGTTAGATAAATATATATAGATTCTAAAAAGATAAGTTACCTAGTAAATAAGAGTAATACCCTCTTTTAGCAGATACTAGATTTTAATATTATTAATTATAGATATTTATTATAACCTATTTATCTAGTTAGATATTACTATCTTTTATATTTAGTATAATAGTAACTACTAGATAATAATAGTAATAAACTAAAAAAGAGAAACTACTTACTATATTAATCTAATTTAGAGTAGAAATTCTAATAGACTATTTATAGAAACTATAGAGAACCTCTTCTAGTACTATAAGCTTTTTAGAGCTTCTATTAATATTTATACTCTCTTCTAGAAAAATACTATAGTTAGATCCTAGCTCTAATAGTAGAATTTATAGATATATAGTCTTAGAGTAGTAGATTAAATTAGAGCTTATATTTATAAAAGTATTATTAATAGTATAGTATTAGTAGTAGTTATAAAAGGGATAATAAGGAGAAATTAATTCTAAATTATTACCTAGTATATTTTAAAGATTACTACTAAGTTTATAAAATGCTCTATATTTTATAGTAATAAACCTTTATAGATATTTTAAATAGATCTCCTTATAGTAGAATTATATAGTAATACTAGTAATATATAGCTTCTAGTATCTAGAATACTCTTTTTTCTACTATCTCTTAAAATACTAAGACTTCTTATAAGAACTTTTACTTTATATTATATAAAAAGCTAGATTAATAAGCTTAATAGTAGAGAACCTACCCCTTATTATTCTAGTAGAACTAGCTTTTATAGTATTATAAACCTAAACTTACTAGCTTTTAGTTTCTATAACACTTTACTACTTTTTAGTAATAATAACTCTAGCCTTATAGATCTAGATTTAACTCTATCTAATTCTTTTATTTTACTAGCTAGACTACTTAATACTAGATAAGATATAACCTCTTTATATCCTTTTACTCTAATACTATACTAAACTATTATTACTAGGAAATATCTTCTATATTTAGCTTTATTTAATATTTTTTAGCCTATTTATAATAGCTATAAGAACTATATTATAGAGTAAGTTAACTGCTAATAATAAATTAAAGATAATATCTCTAAGAGTAACTATAGTTACTACTTTTTATAGCTGCTTAGCTAGTATAGATAGGGATAATATAAGTGAGGTTTAGATTAAAATAAGGCTTATAAGCTTATAGAAGATAGGCCTAGATAAAGAAAACTAGAATAGTATAACTATAAGAAGAAGTAATTAGGTTTATAATAATCTAGAAAAAGCAATTAAGTAATATAAGGAGTATCTTTTTCTTTATAAATAGTAGCTTTTATTTATATAATTTTTCTTTAATATATAGTCTTCCTTATAGAATATTAAGATAAAACTATAGGGGATAATTAAGATAGAGTAGTATAAATAGCCTAGTTTAGAGAGTGCCTAAATAGATATATTAGTTAGTATAATATAGTAGAACTTTTTACCTTATTAAGAGTAGAGAGGAGAATAGAGAAGTATTATTAGTTAGTATTATTATAATTTATCTTATTATTTAGAAGCTTTTATTACTTTTACTTAATAGATTATATCTATAATAAGATTATTATACTTAGAGAGATCCTTTTCTTTATTCTAGAGCTTCTAGATATAAAGCTATAATATTATAATATTCCTATATAAGTATATAGGAGTATATAGTTTTATTATTTTTATTTTAAGGTTCTTAGTCTGTTTTACTAGTTTAGGTATAGTTAAGAGAATAGTAACCTCCTATTTTCCTCTATACTATTAAATTAGCTTAGTTTAATAGAGCTAAAGATATATAGTAGAATATTTAGTAATATCTCTTTATTAAATACCTTTCTCTAAATAGAGTAGTAACTAAACCTAGAAAATAAGAACTAGTTACTTCTACTACTTTTAATCTTTCTATATATTAATCTAATATCTAGGATTTCTAATAGTAGTAATATCTAAAAGGGTTATTTAGTATAGAAGTTCTTAATCTATTAAGTTATAGTTAGAATTCTCTTAAATAGCTTAGATTTATAATTTAGGCTAAGTAAATAGTTAAATTTCTATAAAGTTATATATCCTTAAACCTATCTTATTAATAATATTTAGGATTATAGTCTTATTAATTAGTTTGAGAAAAACCTTATACTTTAAGCTAAATATCTTAATATTACTTACTACTATTAATAATATAGCTCTAAAAGAGTATATATATATTACTATATTAAAGTACTTATATTATTAGATTAGATAGTTTATATATATAAGAAACTTCTCTAAGTCTATATTTAGTATAGTTTCTCTAGATATAATCTAACTTACTCTTAGCTTAGTATATCTTTTTATATAAAGTAAATAGATAGAGTTTTACTTAATATACTAATAGGTAAAATAGTATCTAACTAGATTATTAATACTAAAAAGGTTTTTTAAAAAGCACTAAATAAACTACTTAATTTCTCTTTAAATATAATAGAAAACTTCTCAGTTACCTAGAACTAAGATAAATAGTTATAAACTAGACTAAAAGTTCTACTTTATTACTTTAAAGTAGTTATAGTTAGGCAGTATATTTAAACTTTATACTAACACTTCTAAAAATATTCTATATAGCTAGTATTAGTTCTACTTAGTTTAGTATATTCTAAGAGTTATAAAGTTAATTAGGTTAAATCTTAGTACTTAGATAATATTTAGAGACTAGAGTTTAGAGCTAAAAGTAAGCTACTTAATATACTATATCTAGTACTATCTCTTAAAAAAGCTAGTAACTAGAATATAAAATCTAGCTACTATTTTAGTTAATCTATTAATAAAGTTTACCTTATAGTATTTTAAGGTAATTTACTAAAACTAATTATATTAAGCCTTAGATATTCTAGATATAAAGACTAGAACTATAGTTTAGATAGTATATCTATAAAAGAATAAATTACTATCTTAAATATTTACTACTATCTTAATAAACCTAGATTTCTAATTACTAGTCTTAAAGCTATATATATTTATAGTATATAAGAGAACTAGAATTAGAACTATTAGTTAGTTAAAAACTATAATCTACTCTATCTAATTAGTATTAATTTTATCTAGAAAATACTTATAGGTTTAGCTATTTATCCTCTATACTAGATAGCTTAATATTTACTAATCTAGGTAATTAGAGTCTAGCTTCTTAGTAAGTAGATTAATAGATTATTTAAGTTAGTTCTACTAGATTAGAATATTATTTATATTATTATTTATATCTATAATAATAATAAAAGAGAAAGGTATAGTAATTTCTAAGTAATAGTTAGAGTAATAGTAAGTACTAGTAAATAAATAGTTTTTAAGTAATAAGAAAATTAGAAATAGAGCAAATTAAGAGTTAAGGAAAAGTATATAGTAGGTATAGAATAATTAGTATAAAATTAATATAAAGTAGTAAGTATAGTAAATAAGTAGATAAGTTTAGCTTAAAAAATACTTAGTAGTAGGGATTTAAAAGGATAATATACTACTTCTAAGCTAGAAATAGGTTATCTATAACCTTTTAGTTATAAAAATTCTAGGTAGATAGGTAAGTATTTAAGCTCCTATAGTAGTAAGTAATAATAGAAAGTTAGTAGATTTAGTAGATATAGTATTATTAAAAAAAAAAATCTAAATAGTATTAAGATTAGTATAGTTAGTTTAGGTCTAAATAGCAGAAATAAAGTTAAATTCTACTCCTTTCTAGTTAATTTACTATAGAGTTAGCTATATAGAAGTTAGCTATATAGAAAATCTTTTTTATTATATACTAACTTATCTGCTATATCTATATAGTTTTATTATTAATATTATTAATCTTACCTATTTAATCTACTTTATATATCTGCTTATTTTAGCTAAGATTAATAAAAAGCTTAAGAGAATAGTAATAATAGGTTATTACTAGTTCTAAGATATCTAGTCTAAGAGGTAAATTTCTTTAATTAGTTTTAATATTAATTATTTAAGATTTCCTATCTATCTAGTTTTATTAGTTAGTATATTATTTATCTAACTTTTCTATTAATATAGAAAGAGCTTTATTATTTTAACTCTAGTTTTAGAGGCTTTTCTTTCTAGATAACTATAACTAGATCTCTAGGTTTAAATAGTTAGTACTATTTTAATTTATATTAAGCTCTCTAAGCTATATCTTTCTTCCTATTTACTTCTCTAGTTTTTACTTAGAATATTTTAGTATAGGTAATATAGGATATAATAAGATTATTAAGTTAGTCTAGATTTAGTAGTATCTATATTCCCTCTTTAATAGCTCTAACTAGTAATAAGTTTAGGCTTATTTAGAAGTATACTATAATAGGGTCTTTTAGTATAAATCTATAGAGGACTTTATATAGCTAGATATTAAGTTTTATTAATATTCTTAAATTTAGACTATATAGTATCTTTAGAATAAATTCTAATTATATCTAATTATCTATACTAATAGATATTTTTTTTAGGATAGCCTAAATTAATTAGTTATAAACTTTAACTATTCTAACTAATTTATAAGATTAGACTAGTACTAGAATAACTAAAATATCCTTATTATTTATTACTATTTAGAATTCTACTACTATAAATATAGATTTAGTATCTAGGTATATTAGTATAAGTTTTAGTTATATTTCTTCTATTTAGTCTAATAGTATAAAGATTACTTTTTTATATCTAGTAATAATAGTTAGCTTTATCTAGGTAAATCAGCTAAGATAGTTAATCTATATAAGTAAGTACTTAAATTCTCTTAATAATATAGAAAAAGGTTCTAAATAGTTAATTTTAATAACCTATATAGGGGCTTTAATCTAGGTTAGTTAATTAGAAGTATATAGTTTAGATAATATAAATTATATATACTTCTAGTATTCTTTAATATATTTAATAATATCTTTAACTATATCTAGCTAATATACTATTTCTATAAGATAGTACTATATTAATTCTAGTCTAAAATAGCCTAATTTATTATAAGCTTTTACTAAAGCTCTAGCTACCTCCTCTAGTATAAAGCAGAGTTAGTATTTTCCTTATTATAGGTGCTATAATACTCTATTCTATATCTTATATAGTTATACTTCTAAAATAGTTTAGTTTAATTTATAATAATTCTAGTTAGAATTTAGAATAAGTCTAGTAGTAATATAAAAATAGATATCTCTATACTATTTTAAGTTTTACTATTTTAAAAGTAAATAGTTTAGTTTAGTTATCTAATCTATTATTAATAATTAGTAGCCTTCTAGTAGGATAAAAAACTTAAATCTATTTATAGTAGGTATTATTCTAATAGTAGTATTAAGGAGTTATATTAAAATCTAATACTTATTATTTAGCTATCTAATTAGTTTTTTATAGCTTTTAGTATTATCTTTTTAGATCTAAGTAGTATTAATAAGTTTCTTCTAAGACTTTAATACTTCTTTATCTATATAGTTATAGGATAGAAAAATTATATAAAAGAAGCTATTAGCTGCCTTATTTTAAGATTCTTTAATATAGTTAATTTTTATATTTAAAAGCCTTAGCTTTATAACCTATCTAGTATAAATACTAATATAGTATAAAGATATTAAAAACTAGATTAGAGATTTATAATCTATCTAGATAGTTAATAGTTCTAAAGTCTAGAATATATATTTATATTATCTATAAAATTTAATAATAGCTCTAAGTTCCCTCTTATAGGTATTATAGTTCTACTCTATTTTTATAAATAAGAATAAGTTATAGAAAAGTAGTACTTTCTTTCTATTTTAAAGTTATTAGATATAATATCCTCTATTATAACTAGAGATATCTAAAAAGAGGTTAATAGATAGTCTAAGAATATATCTATATATATCTATAATCTTAGTAACTAGTTCTTTTAATACTATAAATAATATAGCTTTAAATAGACTCTAATTCTATAAAACCTTTCTAGTTAGTTAATATAGGGATTATAAAACTTTTACTAAGTTCTTTATCTACTATTAGTAAGAACCTAGTATTTTTAGAAATATTTAAACTTAGATCTAGTTTTTTAGTTTTAGCTATTTATATAGTTAGATAACTTAGTTTAGTTATATAGCTCTAATTTCTCTAACTCTATAAACCTAGCTAAGAGCTTCTACTTTATTAACTCTAATTATTACCTTTTTCTATAATAATCTAAGTTTTAACTCGAGAATTTATAGGAGAAGGTAATAGAAGATAAATTTCTATTTATCTTTAAAACTCTTATTAAGTATAAATATATTATTAAAGTAGTTAATTATTAGTCTAAGACCTCTATATTCTATTAAATATAGAAAGAATAGCTCTAGATTTAATATAGAAATAGGGTTTAGTATAATTTATTCTAACTCTATTATTAAATAGTAAGCTATCTTTATACCTTAAAGTATATAGATTAGCTAAAGTTAAGGGTAATAGGAGATTTAAAAGGTATAGATATATCTCTAATTAGAATATACTAGTATAAACTAATATATATTTTTTAGGTTTTATTTTAAGTAGCTCTAGATTCTTAGATCTAATAAGTTATTATAGGTATTTCTAAAGAGAGGAATTAGAGTTCTAAAAATCTCTTTATTAATATAAAAGTAGTTAAATATAAGATAGTATTTCCTATCTAATTAGTATAGATCCTTTAATACTATTATAGATTTACTATACTAATCTAATAGTTAGCTATTTACTATAATAGTTAATTTATATATATCTGCTTTTTATCTCTTAGTAATAATTCTTTAAAGCTAGAACTTCTTAGTTAGAGTTAAATACTTATATAGTAATTAGTTCTAAGAAATATACTCTGTTTATAGTTATAGAGTATAAGTATAAATATTAGTTAATATAGTTTTAATAATAGAGTTAGCTCTAAGATTTTAATAAATATATAAAGTCCTTATAATAATTTTAAGTATATAGTAGGAAATTAATAGTTCTAATTTAACTCCTACTAACTTAGTCTATTTCTCTATCTATTCTAATAGTATAGAAAAATTAGTTTCTCTATATTTAATATATCTTTTAGTAGAGAAGTTAGCTAGATTATAGTATAGAAGTTTAGTGCTAAATTTACTAGCTAGTCTAGTTATAAATATATTATAATTACCTTATAGTATTTCTATCTCTCTATTTTAAACTAATATACTAAGGAAATTATAGTAATTATACTAGTCTTTTATTTTCTTATTTATAGTAATATATAGGATATAGATTATTAAGTATATTAAAGAAATAGTATAAAGATATAAAAAAGTAACTCTATAGTTATATTTTTATTTAATAGTATTAGCTCTATTCTAGCTACTAATCCTTTTTAGGTCTCTCTTAGTATTTATTCTAATATATCTAAGTAGATATTAGTTAGTTAGTTTAAAGATAAAGAGGATATATTTATAGATATCTTATTACTCTACTTATTTTTAGAGTCTAGGTCTAATTTCTTAGCTTACTCTAAATATTTATTAAATACTTTTAGTATCTTAGTAAAAGTCTTAATAGTCTCTAGTATAAGAATAAGATATTATACTAGATTAGATATTATTACTAGTTTTTATATTTCTACTATATTTTTACTAATAGAGATATCTCTAATTCTTAGAATAGTATATTATATATTAATTTAGATATTAACTAACTAAAACTAAGATAAGCTAAGTAGTAAGTTAATTAGTAAGTTCTATCTCTAAGAGATTATATAGACTTAGATTTTATAGCTAATTCCTCTAGTAATAATATTTAGAGCAATAAAATAATTAATTTAAATAGTATAGTTATTAATAGTAAATATTTAGAGACTATTAAAGCTAATTTTTCTAAGTTAATAGATAGAAACATTATATCTCTTTATAAGTAAAGGAAATATAAGGTTTAGCTCTAATTCTTAGTTAGCTTAGATAGAATTTTATCTAAAAGAAAACTTAAAATACTATTTTTCCTAATCTAAATTATATAGTTAACTCTAAATAGCTAGATGTAAATATATTACTATATTAACCTCTTAGTATCTATTATAGGAGTATTTATAGTAATAATAGCTATATTTAAATCTAACTAACTAGAAGATTTAATAATATTTACTTTAACTAATTCTAATACTTTTCTACCATACTTCTTAGCTCTATATATTTAGGTTAATAAGTATTAAAACTTTTTACTCTTTTAGAGGCTAATCTACTAGAAGTTAAGTAGGTTTATAGAAATTATAATCTTTTTTATTAAAGCTATCTAATTAAAAGGTCTAGCTTTCTTTCTTTTAATAATAAAACTAAGCTTTTAGTACTATTTAGCTATAGATTTCTTTTATATTAGTACTACTTAGTAGAGAAAGTTTAGTAATAAGTCTAATATAAAACCTCTCTTACTATAAGTAGTATTATTTAGAGGTTTTATTAGTACTTAGTACTATTCTAATTAAGTATTTTCTTTTAAATTCTCTATATTAGTTATTTAGTATTAATTAAAGGTTTATATTAGCTTTTATTAGTAATAATCTAGTCTAAAAGATTAGTTCTATATTAGTTATTAGAAATTCTCCTAATTTCTCTTAGTTTTATAAGCTTTTAGCTTCTTTTCTCTTATACTTTAGTCTCTCTAAGATATACTTAAACTATATTACTCACCCACTTAGTATAGTTTCTTCTAAATATCTCTCTAATCTAAGAGTCTAAGAACTATATTCTTTTAGCTTATCTAGCTAGTATTAGTTTCTAGGATAGTAAAGATAAAGCTTAATAATAATTAGACTTATTTATTTAGTTTTAAGGTTAGGTCTATTATTATATTACTAATATACCTCTTAAAGCTATTAGCTACTTTAATAGGTTATATATTAATAATAGTCTTTAGATTTATCTTATTTTATAGGTTTATATAGTTTACTATACTAAGTAATTTAAATTAGAATATTCTATAAGTTTAAGTTTTTATAATAAAGCCTAGTTTAGATATATTCTAAGTATTTAAAAGTTTATTATAGTTATATATAAGCTCTTAAGCTAGATATTTAGCTAAATAGAGCTAAACTAAATAGATATTAATCTTTCTAGCTAGAGGTATAAAGTCTTAATTTTAGCTTTATAATAATATAAAGATTAGAGCCTTTAATATAGCTTATTTCTAAGTAGATAGAGGAGGGTTCTTATATAGAAGTAAAATATAACCTTTCTTACTATATTTAATATAAACCTGCTTTTTTAGGTTTAGTAATTTAGAGCTATTTATATATAGGTTTTTAGATAAGCTCTAAGAAGAAATACTAAGTAAGTTTAAGTCTATATAGTTAAAGTTCTATACTATTTAGATATTATTATTACTATAATTCTATCTATTTATTACTTAGTTATACTAAGTATTAAATAAAATATTTTAATTTCTTAGCTATAAGATATCTCTTTAATTCTAGAGCTAGTACTAAGTAAATTATAGTAGTTATTATATTATTACTTAGTTACTCTAACCTAGTCTATCTCTCTAGTTAGTATTATTATAGCTCTACCAATTTTAAAGAGAGTATTAAAAATATAATCTATTTTAATACTTCTAACCTTATAGAGCTAAGCTCTACTATTACTAGGTCTAGAACTATTAGTACTAAGCTATTATATAAGTTTAAGACTAATAGAGAGGTTACTAATAATTATTTAACTACTAGTTATAACTACTTAAAGGCTAATTATTCTAGGCTAGGTAATTTAAGATATTTACCTAATATAATATATAGGAGAAAGATATTAAAAGTACTAGAAACTACTATTAAGGGATAAATAGTTAAGGAGTAGAGCTGCTTAGTATATTTAGTTTTAGGAATATATAGCTAAAATACTAGGTTAGAAGTATATTAATAGAGATTCTATTATTTTAATCTATAAGTATTTACTTAACTAGATAAAATTACTCCTATTTATAGTAGATCTAATTAGCTTTATACTAGTTTCTTAGAACTTATTAGATATTTATTATTATATTATAAGTAGCTACTAGGCTTAAAGTTCTTATAGTAGCTCTATTTATAGTAGCTTTATAAAGCTTTTTATTAGCTAGTCTATTAATAAATTATTAGATTAGCTATCTTAGAACTATTTTCTTAGCTTTACTAGATACTTATAAGCCTATAATAGAGTTTAAACTCCTAAACTAGTATAGTATTACTCTAGCTCTATTATAATAGGCTTATAGAGATTCTCTACTATTCTACTTAAGAGTAGTAATATTAGTAGTTTTCTTAGAGCTATTATTTAATTAGAGAGGGAATTACTTATATAAAGCTTATTCTAGCTTAGCTCTATCTAAAAGAGATACTCTTTCTCCTATTTTAGTATATATAATAATATCTACTAGTTATAGTAAGTTATCTAAGAAAGTAGTAGCAGAGTTATTATAGAATATATTAATAGCTTTAATATCTTAGACTAGAACTTAGTTAGAATCTAGACTTACTTTCTTAAATTTAAAGAGTAAATAAGTTAGTTATCTAGCTATTAATTTATTACTAAAAAAAGGAAAACCTATAAAGTTAGATATTAAGAGTATTTAGTTCTAATTATATAGTATAGAGTAGTAGTAACTTTTATAAGATATTATTTAAATATCTTAAAAACCTTTTATAAATAAAACCTATAAAATATATAATAAATAATAATACTTAATAATATACTATATAATATAGTATAGTATATTATAGTATTAATAATACTATCTATACTATATATAGAAAGATCTAGAAAGCTCTAGAAAGCCTTATCTTTAATAAGCTTTCTAGCTAGAACTAAAAGGGTTTAAGCTATAACTTTAATATATAACTAAGCCTAAATAGGCTAAATATCTATATAATATACTATATAAGCTATTATATAAGTAATTATATAATAGAAGCCTCTAGAAGAGCTAGAATAAGTATAAATAACTCCTCTCTCCTCTATCTAGCTAGTTATTAGTAAATAAGCTAAAATAATACCTATTTTAATATCTCCTTAATTATTTAAGCTATATTATATAATATTCCTATTATATAATATAATTATATAAGCAAGCTACCTCACTAAGAGGTTATAAGCCTAGCTCTAGCTAAGTATACCCTACCCTTTTATAATAAAGATACTAAGGAAAAATCTAGGAAAATTCTAGAAAAATCCTAGAAAATTCTAGAAGATTCTGGAATATTCTAGAGCATTACCCTTTATAGAATAAGGGTTTTCCTCTGTTAATATATAAGGATTTATTCCTTATTTATCCTTAAAGATCTATTATTTTAAGGATTTATTCTTTAATATAAGGATTTATTTCTTACTATTCTAGGAATTTAATTTCCTAAGGATTTCCTCTTAATATTCTAAGAATTTACTCCTTATTATTCTAGGAATTTCTTTTTCTAAGGATTTATTCTTAATATACTAAGAATTTATTTCTTATTAGCCTAGAAATTTATTCTTCCTTAGGGCTTATATATAATTTTAAAAGGGATTATTCCCTATAATAAAAGAGATTTATCTCTTATAAAATAAAGGATTTATTTCTTATAAAATAAGAGATTTATCTCTTATAAAATAAGAGATTTATCTCTTATAAAATAAGAGATTTATCTCTTATAAAATAAGAGAGTTATCTCTTATAAAATAAGAGAGTTATCTCTTATAAAATAAGAGACTTATCTCTTATAAAATAAGAGATTTATCTCTTATAATATTAGAGATCTATTCTCTATAATAAAAGAAGAAGATTAATATCTTATTCTTTAATATTTTAAGGGTTTATTTCCTATTATACTAGAGATTTATTTACTCTAGAAATACTTTAATATCTTAAGGGTTTATTTCCTATTATACTATAATACTAGAGATTTATTTACTCTAGAAATATCTTAATATCTTAAAAGTCTATTCTCTATTATACTAGAGATCTATATACTCTATAAATACTTTAATATCTTAAAGAATTATTTCTTACTCTTTTAGGGATTTATTTCCTATATAATCCTAGAAATTTATTTCCTAGAATACTAGGGATTTACTTTCTATAAATACTAGGAACTTATTTTCTATATACTTCTAGAAATTTATTTTCTAGAAATACTAGGGATTTATTTTCTATATACCCCTAGAAATTTATTTCCTATAATAACTAGGAATTTATTTCCTAGAATACTAGGAATCTATTTTCTTAATATTAGAGATTTAGTCTCTATAATAAGGATTTCTATCTTTTATAACTATAATAATCTTAAAAGATTTAATCTCTTTAATATAAAATAATAATATATATAATAAATAAAAAAGGAATATCTTTCCTTAAAAAGAAGGATTTATTTCCTTAATATATAAAAGGATTTCCTTTTTTAATATAAAAAACAAAAAAAAATAAAAGATTTAGTTTCTTAATAAAAAGGAGTTTTCCTTTTAAAAAGGGAATTTATTTTCTTAATATAAAAAGGTTTACTTTTTTAATAAAAATAGAGATTAACTTCTCTAATATAAAAGGGATTTATATATTAAGATAGAGTAGTATAAATAGCCTAGTTTAGAGGGTGTTTAGATAGGTATATTAGTTAGTATAATATAGTAGAACTTCTACCTTATTAAGAGTAGAGAGGAGAATAGAGAAGTATTATAAGTTAGTATTATTATAGTTTATCTTATTATTTAAAAGCTTTTATTACTTTTACTTAATAGATTATATCTATAATAAGGTTATTATACTTAGAGAGATTCTTTTCTTTATTCTAGGGCTTCTAGATATAAAGCTATAATATTATAATATTTCTATATAAGTATATAGAAGTATATAGTTTTATTATTTTTATTTTAAGGTTCTTAGCTTATTTTAATAGTACCTAGAAGCAGATTCTTCTCTCTTAAAACTTCCTCTATAATACTTAAAAGGAATATACTTCTATACTATATAAATAAGCTTATATTTAATATAAAACTATAATATATTATTCTAACTACTTAATAGAATATTAACTTTATAAACTTAGTAGTAATAATAATAGATTTTATAAAATAATATTTAGAAGTCTTTTTATAGATCTAATCTAAGAAAATACTAAATATAATAGCTATATAGTTAGAGTTTTTAGATAGAAATACTTAAGATCCTAAAAATCTAGCTATAATAGCTTTAGATTTTACTAGATTAAAAAGTTTTCTCTTTTCTCCTTAGTTTTAGTAAAAGTAGAGCTAATATCTACTTTCTATAATTTAGAACCTAATAATTAGTAATAAAGTAATAAATTAATAATACTAGTTAGGCTAATAAGCTTAACTAAGGGGATTTAGGCTCTATCTTAGTTACTATATAGTTAATATCTATAGGATTAAGGAAATTATAATATTATATTACTTATAAGAAAAAATAGAAAAGAGTTTATAAACTTATAAATAGGATAGAGGCTATAACTACTTCTAGCTATATTAAAAAGGAGAGCTTATATACTTATAAGAGAGATAGAGGCTATAACTACTCCTAGCTTATAATTTATAACTACTATCTAGAAAGAAAAGGAGATTAAAGCTCTCTTTCTCTCTATCTATTTAATTATTATAGATTAAATTACTATATAACTCTTCTCTTTTATTATTAGATAATTTAAATATTAATAAACTTTAATATTAATATTAATATCTAATTATAATAAATTATATTAACTACTTACTATACTATATCTAAGTAATATTCTAAGAAATCTAAGAGAGCTCTTAAAGTTAGTATATCTACTTTAAACTCTTTTAGCTTTAAGAACTATATTCTAGGTATAAAACTCTTTAAGAAAGCTATATTTAAAAGTATTTAAAAATAAGCTTTTTACTTTATTACTATAGATAATAATAGATTTAAGAAATCTTTGCCTTTATAGTTTTAAAGTGCTAAGATTAGTTACTAGGTTTATATTAGTAAGAATATCTATAATAAGTATAAGAACTATAGAAGTATAGCTTCTCTTAGATTATAGAGAGTAGGTTTAGATTAATAGCTAGATAAGATTATATCTATAAAGGCTACTACTATACTTTTTATAAAAAACTTAGCCTCTCTACTTACTATTAGTATTATAAAAGTAATTAAGAAATTAGCTAAAGCTATATAGAAGTAGTATATTATTACTCTAATTATTTCTTATAGTTTAAAAGCCTCTAAGTTTACTAGTAATAATATTTCTAACTTCTTTAAGAATTATCTATTTTATATTAAGCTTTATAAATAGAATAAGGAGAAGATAATTACTCTAGTTAGCTAGTACTATATTAAAGCCTATTAGTAAACCTTTAAGAGTATTTCTATTTAATATAATAATTAGCTCTCTCTTAAAAATAACCTCTATAAGATATATAGTATTATAAATCTAAATACTTATTTAAACTTTAATAAGGAGCTTTAAAGCCTTATTTCTAGCCTAGAGATTAGTAATTCTAGATATATCTCTAAATTCCTTACTAAGATTAGTAACCTTTAAAATAAAGTAGCTAAAAGGAGATTTTCTATACTATCTAATATAGAGATTAACTATATTATCTTTTACTACTTTTCTAAGTAAACTATAAGATATATTTTAAAGATCCTCTATAAGAATTATTAAAGTCTTCTTTTAGTTTCTTAGATCTAGATAGAGGTTATAATTACTAAATAGGTTTAGTCTTAATAGGTATATATATAACTATAAGATATTAGAGAGAATATTCTAGCTAGTATACTAGTTACTATATTTAAATATAAGTAATTAAGAGTATTATCTATAAAAGCTAAGCTAAAAGATAAGATAACTAGTATTTCTAACTAAAAGGCCTAAATAGATAACCTTACTACTTACTTTAAGAATATAGAGATTAAGTAGATTAGAACTAGATACTATATTAATACTTCTTACTATAACTATACTATTAATAAAGTTAGTATATATATTACTAATATAACTAATATCTAGCCTATATAAGAGCTTTTATAATATAACTATTATAGTAGTAACTTTTATAATTATAGCTCTATATATAGAGAATATAGCTATATACTCTTTAATCTAAGAGGAGGTAGTTACTTAAGCTTTATAAGCCTTAAATCTTACTACTAGTTAAGACTTCTAAGATTTATAGAAACTATTAACTCTAATATCTACTATACTTATAGTGAGAAAGAATATCTTATTAGGAATTATAAAGCTACTAAAGCTTTCTCTAATATAAAGTTATACTTATTTTATAGAGGCTACTAGTAGATTAGCACTTTATAGGGTTCTCTCTATATCTAGGTTTCTAATAAAGAGATTAATAAAGGCTATTAATAAGGCTAGTATAACCTGATAATTATTTCTTTTCTAATTCTTATAGCTAGTATAAATAAGACTAAGTAGCTAGAAGCTAGTATTCTTACTCTTTATAGATACTTTCTAAGCTTTTAGGAAGTTAAGTTCTAGCTTAAAAGCTATAAGCAATCTAATAAGTATATTTAGTATACTATATAGAAAACTTTAAGGCCTCTAATTTCTGCTTTAGCTATAAAGATCTCTCCTACTAATATAATAATCTTAGATATTACTTATAATATTTTTAATATCTATATACTAGCTTCTAGTATCCTAGCTATAGTTCTCTCTATAAATATAGATATTAATACTATAACTAGATTATAAACTTAGAGTTACTATATAATACCTTACTCTACTACTAGATCTAAAAAGAGAGTTTATATTATAAACCTAAATATAACTTATTTTCCTATCTTACTTCTAGAGCCTTATATTAAGAAAGTTATAGATAAGGATAAGAATACTCTAGTTAATAATAGCCTCTTATAAGCTGCTAAGACCCCTTAACCTAAATCTTTTATTATAATATTAGAAAGCTAAATCCTTACTAAAAACCTATAAGCTAAGTAAGTAAATAGAAAGGTTATTATCTCTAAATCCTTTCTTTACTAGGTTTAGTATAATTATAATAATATAGTTTATAAGTATATAAAGCTAGTTATCTAGAACTATTTCTAGTAGAATAGTAATTAATAGCTAGATATATTTATACTTATAGAGAGAGATCTACTTAGCTATATTATAAAAGCTCCTAGATTAAGCAGCTAGCTTATATAAGAAATTAGATATTAGAATAATATATAAGTAGATCTAACTCTTATATTCTAGTATAAAGCACTTTTATAGATAGAGATTAGTGCTATTAAGGCCTATATTTAAGTCTAAGTTTATAAAAAAGAAGCTATAGTAGTTTAGATACTTTATAAAGCTGCTATATTAAACTAAAAGTAGGGTTTAGATATAATTCTCTTTTACCTAGTATTTTACCTAACTCCCTTTTCTTTAACTAGTATCTTTTCTCTCTTTATAGATATAATTTATAGTTTCTAAGCCTTTATAAGTAGTCTAGCACTTTCTATCTTTAGTTAACTATCTCTCTATAGTATAGTAAGTATTAATATAATAGATATTATTCTATCTAGCACTTAACTTAAAGAGGATCTTAATATACTAGTTACTTCTTTTAATAATTTAGCAGAGTATCTATACTATATTATAGTTACCTACTAGTATAGAGTTCTTACTATATAAGACTTTATTATACTATACTTCTAGGTTACTATAAGGATTAGCTAGTCTATATACTTAGAGTAATATAGAATTATTAATACTAATATTACTATTAATATTATCTCTAAGAAGTATATTAGCTATAATAGTATATAAGAGAATATTATCCCTATATACCTTAAAGTCTAAGACTTTATAGATACTTAAGCTATAGTAACTTTTAAGGGTATTATAGTTAAGAATATCTATATTAGTAGCTATTATATATCTAATATATTCTTCTTTATTAGCTTATATAGTAAGATATCTAAGAATATAATTTTTAGGGCTCTATTTATTATATATATTAGGATAATACTAGAATACTTACTAACTTAGATAATTAGTATCTTTTAGGCTAGTAATTAGAAGATCTATATTTCTTTAATATTTTATATTTTAGATTTTACTAGTTACTTTATTACTATTCTCTCTAACCTTACTAGCTTTTTTTATACTTAGTAAGCTTATTTAATTTTTATAGAAAAGGAAAAATAGAAGCTATTATTACTAATTTTAATATAGTAGCTAGCTTAGTAATTATAAGAATTAATAGATAACTAAGTAAAGGTTTATAGCTATAGCTTTATAACTTAAAAAGCTAGCCTAGCCTATATATACTAGAGGAGATAATACTAGTAATAGAAGCTAATTTACTAAAAGGTTTTAATTTTCTAGTCTAAGAGAAATTAGAGGAGAATAAGGAGATTTTAGTAATATTTAATAAAGATAGTAATATCTTCTATATAGTATTTAAAGTCTTTCTTAAATAGACTATTATACTAAAAATAGAAGTAATTATTTAAGCTATTTTAGAATTATAAGGATATACTTCTAGATACTAATCTTATAAAAATAAGTAATACTCTAACTATTATAAACTTTTTTTAAAGAAGTTCTATAAATATTACTACTAGAGAAAGAAAAAGAAAGCTAACTATATAGATTCTAATTATATATCTAGCTATAAGATAGAGGAGGTTCTAGTACTTCTAACTAATATTCTAAGTAAACCTCTCTTCTTCTAGAAATAAAATAGAGATAAAGACTAGCTATTCTATTAATAAAAGGAGGAGCTAATCTCTACTAAGCTATATAATAGTATTAAGCTTATATTATTTAGAATAGCTAAGTACCTCTTTATATATAGTAAGGCTATTCTTTTTAGAGACTAGAAAACTACTATTAGTATTTTTAATATAAGAGAATCTAAGTATATTAAAGCTCTTAGCTATATAGTTAAGAGATTTAACTCTATTATCTAGAAGTATTATAAGGAGTAAGTAGTATATAAGACTAACTTATTAAAGTTTATAACTAATAAAAAGCTTTAATAACTTCTCCTTTCTACTAAAATATACTTCTTACTCTTTATAAATCTATTTAACTTAGAATAGGAAATTAGATTTAATATAGCTAATATCTAAATATACTATTAGTTTTATTAGAGAGAAAACCTCCTAGAAAAGATCCTAATAAGAATCTAAAATAAACTAAAAACTAATTATACTTATAATAATATTCTATTCTTTATATATAGGGAGATTAATATAATATATAAGATAAAAGATAAGAAAGTCTAGCTAGTTAATAACTTACTTTTTAATAGCTTAATACTTAAAGAAAACCTAAAATAAAAGTTAAAAGCTTAAATAAAAGTAAAAGAGAATCTTAGACTAGTATTAAAAAGTGCTTTTATAAATCTTATTTAATTAAAGTTTTTAACTATTTCTAAGAGAGAGTAACTTATAGTAGAATAACTTAATAAGATTTTAGTAATAGTAAACTATCTTAATCTAAAAGAGAAAGAGCTTTTCTCTAAAGTTCTAAGTAATAGAAAGAAAGCTCTTATATAGAGTTTTAAGTATTATAGATCTATTTATCTATTTATAGCTCCTCTATAAGTAATTAGAGTTATTCCTTATAAGGCTTAGTAAGTGAGAAGTATACTAATTTTAAAGGCTTTAAAGGGTAATATAATAATAATTCTAAAGGATAGGCTAAAGAAGGATATCTTTAAATAAAGTTATATAGCCTACTAGAACTCCTTCTTTCTAGTTAGAAAGAAGAATAGGAAGATATATCTTATTAACTCTATAACTAATATTAATATTATTATCTTATATAATATAGCTTTACTCCTATCTAGTAATAAGTTTTTAGAAGACTTTATAATATACTAGCTTCTCTTACTATTAGATTTCTTCTCTAAGTATAACTAAGTTTTACTAGATCTATATAGCTATAATATTATAACCTTTATAATACTAATTAGCCTCTTTTAGATATATACTCTGCTTTAAGGAGCTACTAATTCTATAGCCTAGTTTATAAGAGTTATAATATAAATTCTATATAACCTAATTTTAACCTACTATAAGGCTTTTCTTAATAATATAGCTATTAAGAGCCCTATCTTAAAGTATAATAATAAAGAAGTTCCTAGTTATTCTAGGCTATATAGATATATTCTAGAGTATATCTAGAATATTAATAAGGTTCTTATTAATATTAAGTTAGCTAGCTATACTATTACTATTAAGAAATTATAATAGGTCTAGTAATCTATTACTATTATAGAATATATTTATAGTACTAATAGCTAAAGGCTAGAGGAATTAAAGATTATTAAAATTAGAAAATAGGGGGTCTATAATAACCTTACTAATTTCAGATTCTTTTTTAGTATTATAATATTCTATTATATTTAGGTTTAGGAGTTTTTAGCTATAGCTAGGCTGCTTATAGTGCTCTTAAAGAAGGATATTCTATTTAAATAGAACTAGTTTTAATAGTTAGCTATAGATACTTTTAAGAACTAACTTATCTCTGCTTCTATTCTTATTAGGCTTAACTATAATACTAATATAAGTGAAATCTATCTTATAGTTAATACTAGTAGCCTTAGTTAGAACACTATTCTTAGTTAATATATTAATAGTAAGTATATAGTTTCTAGATATAAGAGTAGCTTATAGGCTAGCATAGAGCTAAACTATAATACTAGAAAGAAGAAGTTAAGGGGTATATTTAAGGCTCTTAAATAAGTTTACTTTTATCTCTATAGTTACTACTTTATACTAGAAATAGATACTAAGACTCTTATTACTTAGCTTAATAGTACTATCTCTAACCTGCTTAGAGCTCTTATTATCTAATAGATCTTATAGATTTATATATTTAACTTTAAAGTTAAGCACCTATCTAGAAGCTAGAATATTATAGCTAATAGATTATCTTATAAACCTAGTAGATTATTAAATAAGCTTAACTAAGATATTAAAGGAGAAATTAATAACTAGATTAATAAGTAAATCTTCTTTATAGACCTAATTACTATCTCTTTCTTTAATAAAGTATAGATAAATAGAGATAGAGTCTGCTCTACTAAGATTCTCACTATTAAAGTTAATAATATTCTATAAAAGTCTCTAAAACTTATAGATATCTCTAATACTATACTAAATAGCTCTTTATACTAGAATTACTATTTATACTAAATTACCTACTATTTTAATACTTTAAGATAGTTAGATAGAATTAAGCTTAGTTTATATTATAAGTTTAAGGAGGAGGCTGGAAAATTCTTTCTAAAAGATAAGTTATTATTTATATATCCTAGTATATATAAGCCTACTCTATAATAAGTTATAGATAATTTATAAACCTAAACTAAGCTTATTATAAAAGTATACTAAGAGAGTAGATATAGGAGATATAATATAGTTATTAAACGGTTAGTAGAGTAATATTACTAGTATAGTCTCTATTAATAAGTTAGTAAATAAGTCTAAACTTATAAAGATTATTAGAAGCATAAACCTAGGTATATAGATAACTTTTACTATTTCTTAGCACTCTTAAAGCTACTATTTACTTATATAGTATTAGATATATAGAAGGTTAGTAAATAGGATATAGTTAAAGTCTAATACCTCCTAACTAGATAAATAGAAGCTTAGTAGATATAATAAGCTAACTTTTACCTTATTACTAAGTTTATATAGGAGGATATTATTTATTACTATAAGCTTTATAGTATACTTATTATTAATAGAAGCTCTAAGAATAAGAGTATAGTTATTAAATTTAACTATAAATATAAGCTTAAGTAAAAAGTTACTACTACCTATAATCTATATACTAATAGCACTATTAAAGTTAGCTACTAGACTATTATATATGCTCTTACTACTTAGATAAAGAATATAGATAAAAACTTCTAGCTATTCTTCTAAGCTATACTATTTGCTAATAGGACTTCTATTAGAGCCTTAACTAGTTATAGCCCCTTTTACCTACTTTATAGATATAAAGTAGTAACTCTAATTAAGATATTTATACTAACCTAGAAAGTACTAGTATAGAACTAGGTAATAATATTTAAGGAGAAGCTTCTTATATAGATAAGAGCTTTTAAATAGCTTAATAAAGACTATACTACTATATAGAAGATAATTATAGCCTAGTATAAGCATATTACAGATAGGTTTAATTACTAGAAATACTATATCTTATATAGTTAGGAATTAGAAGTAGGTAACCTTATTCTAGTATTTAATATTAAATAGTATATAGATAAGTTTTTAGATACTAAGCTTAATTATTATTAGAAAGGCCCCTTTAAGATCTATTTAAAGGCTTCTAATAATACTTTATATTAGCTTAAGACCCTTATAGGGGAACTCCTTTATAGGTTAACTTATACTAGAAACTACTTAAAGAAGTTTATTAAAGTCCTAGAAGGTTTTTAGAAACTAGAAGATATTAACTAGTATAGACTTAACTTTATAAACTAACTTAATAAGATTTACCCTATCTATAATTACCTCTACTCTAATAAAGGTAAAAAAGAAGAAGTAGAGAAACCTTTTACTAACTCTAATAATACTAACTCTCTATTAATAAGTAATCTAGATAGTAATATTCTATAGCAGATTATATACTTAGTAGTATATTTATAGGCCTTAAAGGAGGCTCTTAACTAGATAAGAGTAATATAGAAACTTTATATAGAGCTTTAGCTATTTAATCTAGTTAGAAATAGTTAATATACTAAAATAGAGGATAATACTATATAACCTACTAAAATTAGCCCTGCTATAGAAAATTAGACTCTTTTATATCTATAATAGATAAGGCTTATACTCTTAGAAGAAAACTTACTATACTCTCTACTTTAATTGCTTAACTATAATTTCCTAGCTTAGTATATTAAAATAGACTTTAGGGATAATACTAAGACTAGCCTACTTATATCTATATTATTCTGCTTACTATATAAGTCTGCCCTTATACTCTTATAGTTCTAATCTTACTAGTAATAGTAGTGTTAAGTCTAAGTATTATAGTTATATTAGAGATTATACTGCTAAGGTTACTACTATACTTATAGTAAGTTCTGCTATATAGGATCTATTAGAAGTATATTATAACCTTTCTAGTAATTAGTGTGTTCTGTTTCTCTCTATTACTGCTTAGATATTTTATGCCTTATTCTAGAAGATCCCTCTTTATAGCCTCCTATCTTAACTAGATAGCCTCCCACTTTAAGTGCTAGGTTCTAGCTTATTATTACTTAGAAAGTCTTTAAGTTATAGTTTAACTTTAATAGTTTAGCTATATTTATAATACCTAGCTAGTTATTTTTTATACTACTATTCCAGATTAGACTTCTATACTTAGTATTTTAAGGGGAGTATATCTCTATATAATATTATATTATTTTATATTATCTATCTGCTCTTCTTTAGTTTTTACTCCTATAGTAGTTATTTATCTATTTTATATTTATAATAATATTCTTACTTTTAGATTAACTCTTTACTTATCCTCTTATATAACTATAGCTTTATATAGGTAGTTAGGTTAGTGAGTTTCCCTAGCTATAAATAGTTATATTACTAAAGAAACTAGAAATAAAGAAACTCTCCTACCTATATTTTAAGGTGCTTTACTATATTAGAAAAGTATTATTATAGCTAGTTAATTTTATCTAATTTACTAAGACTTTATATAATTTTTTCTAATTTCTCTTATATTATTTTATATAAAGTATATATATTAAAGTATTTTAAGGCTAAATAAGGAGGATTTTATTTATTAATTTGCATTTTTAGGTCTGCAAAGACTACTATATATATAGAATATTATATTAGTTCTTCCTTTTTTCTACCCTTCTCCTTTAAACTCTAGTTAGGATTTTAACCTGCTCCCTCTTATTAGAAATAGAAATATCTAAATTAGCTAGAGAGTAATTAGTAAGAATAAATAGTAACCTAGACTTATACTTCTTTAGCTAAGTCTTATAGTGCTCTATTATAGTTCTAAACCCTAGATAAGTTACTCTAAACCTCTCTATAGTCTGCTAGTTAATCTGGAACTAGATAACTACCCCCTTAAATTTACTGCTCTATTACTCTAGATTACTTATACTATAGCTAAAAGCCTTATAGTTTCTCTTAGAGTTAAAGGAATACTTAGAATCTTATTTATAGTAAAAATAGTTAGTATAAATATTACTAGATATACTTATATACTTAAAGTATAGCTTATAGATCTAAGCTCTAGTAGCCTTATTATAGAGAAAGTAAGTATACTACTTATAACTACTATAAGAAACTATATTATAATCTCTATTAGCTTAAATATAGAAGCTATAGCTAACTTTAGGTTTATTAGAATTAATTATCTTTACTAGCTAAAGTCTAAAAATACCTATAACTACTAAGGTAATAAAGATATACCTATAAAATAGTAGTCCCTTTTCTATTATACTCTAGTAGCAAGAACTAGTATAAGTCTCCTAGAACTAATAAATAATAATCTTATAGTTATCTAAAAGTAGGACTTTTATATAGAAGTCTACTTTTTAGTATAGTTAGGAAGGCTCTAGAAGCTTAAGTAAGTATTATATAAGAGATACTATAACTTATATAAGGAAGTTAGTAATATATAAAGTAAAAGTTAAAGAGATAAATCTACTTACTATAAAGAAGTTAATAGAGAGCTTAATATATAAAAGAGAGTTATAGTCTCTCTTATTAGAAACTAGTTTATTTATAAGAAGCTAAAAGATATATTTTCTTAGCTAAGTTAATATATAAGGATTATTAGGATTTCTAATAGAAGCTATAACTAATAAGTATTAAAGAAAGCTTAAGGTTATACTTTATAGATATAAAAGAGGGATTACTATTTCTATTATATTATAGAAGAAGAAGAAAAAGCTAGAGAGAGCTAGAAGAGGTCTAGTTATATAACCTAGTTACTCTACCTCTTATTAAATTATTTACTTAAAGAGTTAAGCCTTTCTTATAGTTAAGATTAATTAGATAAGAAAAGGAGTTAACCCTTATAACTGCCTTCTCTTACTACTTATTCTTATTCTATCTCTTTATTCTAGTTAGTTAATAATTAGTAACTAGCAGCTTATCTCCTTTAATCTATATATAAATAACTGCTTTATCTCTCTTAATATAAATAGATTTAACCTATTAATAATTAATTTAGTATTATAGCTTAAATTAATTTATATTTTAAGCCCTCTTTATAGATATTTAAGTATAAATTCCTGCTCTAACCTATACTTACCTATATATAACTCTCTCCTTATAATATTATAGATCTTTACCCTCCTATACTACTTATATAACCTTCTCCCCTTACTAGAAGTCTTAATTAAGTCTATAATTACCTCTATTTATCTTATCTTTAATAATATCTTTATCTAAGAGTTCCCCTACTAAGATTACTAATATTTAGGTTAAAAAAGTGTTTCTTATTACTATTTTAGAGAAGTTTTCTTAGAAGAGAGATAAGTGAAATTGTAAGCTCTTAGAGACTATAGTTATATCTGCTAACTTTATTCTCTTTAAGAGAACCTTAAATGCTCTAGCTATAAGAATTAATAAGTAGTACTTAGCTAGATAGATACTTCCTTTTTACTTCTAATTCCCTTTTAAGCTAAATAAGAACCTTAAATATAAAGAGCTCTAGTAGCTTTATTCTAGTACCTCTATAGCTTAGCTTTATATTTATCTCTAATAGCCTTAACCTGCTAGGTTTTAATAACTAAACTAGGCTAAAGGGAATAAAGAAGAGTTAGTTACTATAGTTAACTTATTTAATCTATAAGAGACTATTTAAACTAAGACTTCCCTTTTAGCTTCTAATATAGAGACTAGTTTCTAACTTCTTACTTATAATCTCTCTAATAGAATTAGCCTTATTAGATAATACTATATTTCTACTAATATTAGAATTAAAGATAGTAAAGCTACTATATAGAAAAGCTAGCTTATTATACTTATTCTCTAATTATTAGCTAAGAAGAGTACTAGTAAAGAAGTAGTTTTTTACTTTACCTTACTTATTAACTAACTTTTAGGCTTTTTCTACTTCTATAATAACTTCTAGTATAATAGGAAAGTAAAAGTATATTTTAAGATACTAATTAGGTTTATAATAGCTATTTATAAGCCTCTTAATAGTATAATATCTATTTTTAAGTGCTTAGTTAAAGTTATCTATATACTCTAACTCTAAGAAGAGCAGCTATAGATATTAGATATACTCTATCTTAAGTAGCTTTGCTACTATATATAGCTAGAATTAGCTAAGTACTAGACTAGTTCTTTCTTTAAGGGGATCTTTAATATATAGATAAATTAAATTACTTCTAAGTTTTATAATAGAGATCTAGAAGTAAATAGTATAGTTTTTCTAATCCTATTAAGAACTACTAATAGAGCTAAGTATATTAAAAAGATCACCTCTCTACTATATAATAAGAAGATTTAAAAGATAATTTATACTTAGAACTTTATAGTCTCTAACTCTATATTTATAGATAGATTAACCCTAGTATAGCTCTATCTTAGATACCTTAAAATACTTAACCTTAACCCTAAAATATCTATACCTAATATTTAAGTAGTAGAAGCTTTTATACCTATTAATATATCTATTAAGCTTCTTATAAACCTAAGTCTAAGTTTATCTAAGAACTATAATACTAGAGTGAGAGATATTATTAATAATTACTCTATAGTTAATACTATATAGAACTATACCTACTAGAATAGAATTATTACTACTATATACTAAGAAAATAGATAGATAGGGGAGAGAGCCTTTAACCTTTATAATAATAAGCCTTCCCTTTATCTAGGTTATAGCCCTTACTATACTAATAATTCTAGATAACTTATCTATATTAATAACCCTTATAGCACTCTAGAACTCCTAGTTATAGGTTTAGCTAGTAATCTAGGACTACTAAAGAATAAGATAGAGGAAAAGGAGGTATCTAACTAATATATTAAGTTAAGTTAGAATACTATATTATCTTTATAAACCTAATTCTACTATAGGTTTAATATAACTAGAGGATAGGCTAAGTAGTCTCTATTAGTTACCTAATACTATCTTACTTATCTCTATAATATTTAAGGGAAACTAGTAATAGAAACCTATCTTAAACTAAAAGAGATATATTATCTTATAGAGTTTAATATATATAGGTTAGGTAAATATATATAGATCCTAAAAAGATAAGTTACTTAGTAAATAAGAGCAGTGCTCTCTCTTAGTAGATACTAGGTCTTAATATTATTAATTATAGATACCTATTATAATCTATTTATCTAGTTAGATATTACTATCTTTTATATTTAGTATAGTAGTAACTACTAGATAATAATAGTAATAAACTAAAAAAGGGGAACTACTTACTATACTAATCTAATTTAGAGTGGAAATTCTAATAGACTATTTATAGAGGCTATAGAAGACCTCTTCTAGTACTATAAGCTTCTTAGAGCTCCTATTAATATTTATACCCTCTTTTAAAAGAATACTATAGTTAGATCCTAGCTCTAATAGTAAGATTTATAGATATATAGCCTCAGAGTAATAGATTAGATTAGAGCCTATATTTATAAGAGTGTTATTAATAGTATAGTATTAGTAGTAGCTATAAAAGGGGCAGTAAGGAGAAATTAATTCTAAATTATTATCTAGTATATTTTAAAGATTACTACTAAGTTTATAAAATACCCTATACTTTATAGTAATAGACCTTTATAGATATTCTAGATAAACCTCCTTATAGTAGAATTATATAGTAATATTAGTAAGATATAGCTTCTAGTATCTAGAATACTCTCCTTTCTACTACCTCTTAAAGTACTAAGGCTTTCTATAAGAACTTTTACCTTATACTATATAGAAGGCTAGATTAGTAAGCCTAATAGCAGGAAACCTACCCCTTATTACCCTAGCAGAGCTAGCTTCTATACTATTATAGACCTAGACTTACTAGCTTTTAGTCTCTATAGCTGTTAGATTATAGGGTCCGGAACGCGCAGTGCGAGTTAGGCGTGATGTTAGTCCGGCTCTGCAAGCAGGCCCAAAGCAGCCCAGGCGCGCTAACTGCAACCAGGGTGCGCGCAGGAAAAAGGGGTTGGGACGCGCCCAAATAAGGGTGAATACGTAGAATAACACACACACTATAATATTACAAATATATATATAATTATACCTAATTTGATAATTAACAGTCTAATATATGCTTTATTACTATAAATACTACTCTAAAACCTTAATTATAAGATAATAACTACTATAACTGCTTTTCAGCTATATAAATATAGTAATTAGATTCTCTAGATTAACCTCCTATATATAAAGGTATCTAGCCTTAAGCTATAAGATAGTATTAACCTATATACTGCTATTTTAAATATAGATAGTATACTTTAAAGCTACTTTAGAGGTAAGGTTATAGAGCTAACTGTTCCAGATATCTCTAACCACCCTATAGGTAGTATAGTAAATAGCATAGCAGTTATACTACTAAGTAATAATATAACCACTATATATACTAATATAATTATAGATCTATCTAAGATAAATTATAAGCTATACCAGGCTTATTAAGCAGACTATATATTCAGAGATAAGCACTATAAAGTATATAAGAAGTAATAATATATACTCTAAGATTAGATCTATAATAATATCCACCTAGATCTCCTATACCTATACTATACTATAGATAAGGGTATTAACTACTAGGTATATATACTCTATAAGAGTATTAGTATTAACACTTATAAGTATAAGGCTATAGCTAGAAGCAGTTACACTATAACTCTAGACCTCCTAGTATATAAGAAGCTACTTATAAAGTGTAATATAGAGGAATAGCTTATAAAGTAGGAGAAGGCTATTACTAAAGCATAGACTAGCAGCCTTATATAAGTAAAGAAGCCTAACTAGTAGTTTATAGACTTTATAATAGCTCTCAGTAATAGCAGTTTAGACACCTAGATCTATATATACTAAATAATAGTATAATCATATATAAATAGTAGCTTCCTTATAATAGGAGATATACTAAAAGACGCCTAAGTTACCCTTAATATATTTAAAATAGCTAACCTATATACTAAAACAGGCTAAGGAGCATTTAGCCCTACTATACTAGTAGATAATAAGAACACTATATCTAAGAATAACTTAGAAGCACCTAAAAAGCAAAGACCTACTATATACTAAGCATATAGAGGAGGGTAACCTATAGTATCTAAAAGCTATAAAAGGGCGCCTATAACTATATAAATAACTAATAAAAAGAGCCTCTACCTAGCCTGCTATAGCTACTACCCCTTAGCTAAGTGCTAGATTATATTTAAAGAACTATACCTAGAGTATCTTCAGAAAAGCAAATCCCTCTACTACCTAGTAGAGGAGCATATTAATAATAATAAGAAGCTTATAAAGCATATTTATAAGCTTAAACTAAGTAGCAGATAGTATATAGAGAATAAATAACTATATAGCTGCTATAGAGAGACCCTTAAGTCTGCATTTTATATATAGCTAAATAACTACTAACTCTATAACTCTGCTATCCTAGACTCTAGAATAATAATATATATATTTAATAATACCTTATAGTTTACTATACTTACTAGAACAGCTCCTAGTAACTTCCTATAAGCAGGCATATACCAGGTCCCTATTAAGAGATATAATATAGTTAATATTAAGGTAAAGGGGCATAGTGGAAGTATAATATACCTATAACTATATAATATAGTGCTCTACTATAGGTTTATAAGTAACCTTATATTACTCAGGAAGCTATACTAGTATAGTATCTAGTAGGATATAAGCCTATAAAATAACTATCTTTAAAGATCAGACTATACCTACCTCTATATATTAGATAAGAGATATTACTAGCAGGTTCTTAAGTATAGAGAGACCTTAGGGGGTGCCCTGCTATATAGTGAAAGGGATAAGACAGGCACTATATTCCTCATAAGTGCTTAGTAACTCCCAGCTAAGTACTATATATATATATATAATATAATAATAAAGCAATAACCTATCTGTAATAATACTATAATATAGTACTAGTATCTTAGATATCTAAGCCTAGAAGCTATTTAATATTTCTTAAATAGTATAAGAGGAGTCTACCTTATCTAAGAGGGTAAGCCTATTATAATAATTAACTATAATACCTATAGTATAGATAAGGTTTACTGCTAAGTATAATAAGCACTATAAGAGTCTATTAAGCGCACAGAGCTAGGTAAGCATATTACCCTAGACTTCTATAACTATAATAAAGGCTATAAAGAGTATTACTTAGCACTACTTATAACAGATTAACCTATAGTATATACCTAGAACTTCTACCTTATATAATAAGGAATAGATAAGCTTCTTATAGTAATTAAAGACTACTTAATAATACTCTTAATATAATATAGAGTATAGATAAAGGTAATTAAAATAAACCTTAAGCTTATAAAGCACCTATATATTATTACTACTATTAAGGTATAAGATATCTGCCTTAAGCCCTCTACTACTAACACTTAAGCCTAGAATAGTAGAGCAGAATAAGTTAGTACTATAATTAAGAAGCATATAAAAGCTATAGTAATAAGCATAAAGCTACTAGATATACTATAGCCTAAGATAATAAAGTTATCTACCTATCTATATAACTGCACACCTATAGCAGTAAGAGGCTAGTAAATATTCTATAAGCTATTCTATAAGCACTTCTAGGTAAGTAAGTCTGCTAACTATATATACTCTAACCTCTTATACCTATATACCTATAGCTATAAGGTGTTTACTATAATAAAGGAAGCTTAACTTAAGTAATAATACTATAAGAGGCTTATACTATATATATTTATTAGCTTCCTAGTAGGCTATATATTTAGTAACTCCTTTTATATATAGAACCTGCTATATATAGAAGTATTTACTATATATAATATAATATTTAATAAGAAGAAGTTTTTTAATAGTAACTTAAAGGGGCTTACTAAAAAGTTCTAGTATATAGACCTTACTATAATATAAGAGCAGATTAACTAGCTAATTAGCAAGAGCTATATATAAGCTGCTCTATAAGACGTTAATAAGGAAATAGATAAGGTAGTTAAGTATAATAACCACACTAATAAGTGTATAGAAGATCTAGGAGCTATAGTACTAAAAAATATAAATATAGCTATATTATTACTACCACAGAGCCTAGCAGCCCCAGCTACTACCGCTACACTAGAAATAAATAACACTCCTACCTATATAAATACTTATTTTAAACTAATAACCCCTCTAAAAACACTACTAATAGCATTTTTAACAGCTCTATAAAATACACTTATAAGTATAAGGGGGTATAGGAAAAGGTATAACTACTCTTTAAAATATATAAATAAAAATAGATAATATAAATTATCACTGCTCTAGCACTACTATATGCTGCAAACCTTATTTAAAGCTGCTTTTCTAGCAGGCTATATATAGCTATACTAGAAGTATAAGACTATATAATTAAAAGATAGCCCTATAGCCTAGAACACCTAGACTAATTACCTACTAAATATATATATAGAGTAGAATACTTCTAAAACTTTAATAGGAGTAGGTTATACCCTTAAAGCAGCTATAGATAAGATAGACCTATAATAGTAAGTATCTATTATAGCTAAAGAATAAAGGCTAGAAAATATAGAGCGCTATAGGAGTACTATAGCATATAGTAATCTAAGCAAATTAGATAAAATAGCTGCTCTATTAGGTTATTTCTAGTCTAAGTTACTTCCTCTATCTATATTTTAT
Source organism: Colletotrichum neosansevieriae (assembly GCA_036785495.1). Taxonomy (NCBI): domain Eukaryota; kingdom Fungi; phylum Ascomycota; class Sordariomycetes; order Glomerellales; family Glomerellaceae; genus Colletotrichum; species Colletotrichum neosansevieriae. The sequence goes on along the minus strand of JAVHLV010000138.1, from coordinate 3,459 downwards.
AATTAGTTAGCACTATATAATAGGCTTATAAGACTATACCTATTTATAAAGGAATTTCTAGAAGCTAAGAAATCTCACTTAAAGGGATATAAAGTATTATAGTCCTAGCATAAAGTAGTAAAGCAGGAGGCTTATAGTCACTAAGTGCTCAGCTACTACTAGGTTTATATATATAAACTTAATAAACATAGATAGCTAGCAAAGTTTAAAGTAAGACTTATAATCTAAGATAACTAATAAGCAAAAGATATATAGAATATATATATAGTAATACTTATAGGTATATCTTTCTAAGTGCTAATAGCTATAGTTACTTGTTTTAATATAGAGCTATTATAATATAATACTATAAATATATTTATATATATATCTATTAATAAAACAGTATTTATAAGCATACTATTAGACTACTACTATAATAGTAAGGTTCTATACTTATAAAAGGTGCTTTATAAACTATACTACTTACTATTATTTTAGTAAAAGCACTTAGAGGTAGGCCTTACTGCACTTAACTTTAAATAGGTAGCTAGTAAGAACTGCTACTAGCAGTATAAGTAAGTAATATTCTTCTTCTATATAGATAATTATATATTAGTATTTCCTTATAAGTATACTAAAAGTGTAAAGGAGGCTATAAATGCCTTCTAGAAGCACTACTACCTTAAAGGAGGTTAGAACCTATAATAGTTTCTTAGAATTAAAGTGCTCTATAACAGAGCTATATATAAGCTATAGCTATTATAGTCAGTATTTATAGATAAAGCATAAAAGCTACTTAAGCAGTATACTATAAGCCTTAATATAGATAATTAAGTATATATACCTATAATAAAAGATAAATTAGAACTATATAAAGGGGAAGCAGCTTTATAGAAGATTAACTACTACTAATACTATATTAGAACTATTCTATATATAGTAGTGATAATATAGCCTAATCTAGTATTTGCTATAAGCTACCTTATAAGATTTAATAATAACCCAGGCCCTATATAGTACTATGCTGCTAATTAAGTCCTCTAATACCTTTACTAAATATAATATCTCTACCTTAAATATAGTACTAAGCCTAGTAGACTAGATAATATGCTTAAAGTTACTTTAAATGCTAGCTTTATAGATAATATAGTTAACTAAAAGAGCTTATAAATACTTATAATAAAGCTATTTAGAGGTATAATTGCATAGAAGGTAAATAAGCAGATAATAGTTATAATATTAATAACTAAGGTAGAGCTACTTATACTATTTTAAGTAGTATATAAAGCCCTCTTTATAAGCTAGCTAATAACTACTCTATAAGTTTAACTTCTAAGTAATGCCACTATTAAAGCTACTTTTACTATATCTAGTATAATATTAATAATAATCTAAATCTAGTATAATAATTAATAAACTATTTAGCTAGTTAATATAGAGCTTATTTAGCTATAAATAAGACTATAATATATTAATATCTATAACTACTAGCTATAGTAGGAGATTATAGAAAAGCGTATAGCAGTTAGCTATACCCTATTAGTAGAGATAATAGTAGATAAACTTATAAAGATACTTATACTACTTTAATTTAAAGCATTTTATAGTTAGCTATAAATAAGTAACTAATATATATAACTAGAGGTAAACTGTGTACAGGACCTAGAGGAAGAGGATAATATAAAGTGTATAAAGATAATAGAAACCTATATTTAGGATAAGACAGACTCTAATAGAGTTTAGAAATAGCCTTACTAGGCTAGTAATTTCTGAGGGGGTATATTAGATTATAGGGTCTAGAATATATAGTATAAGTTAGGCGTGATATTAGTCTGGCTCTATAAGCGGGCCTAAAGCGGCCCGGGCATACTAACTATAACTAGGGTGTGTATAGGAAAAAGGGGTTAGGATGCGCCTAAATAAGGGTGAATATATAGAATAACACACACACTATGGTATTATAAATATATATATAATTACACCTAATTTAATAATAGCACTCTACTACCTCCTAGTAATAATAACTCTAGCCTTATAAACCTAGATTTAACTCTATCTAACCCTTTTATTTTACTAGCTAGACTATTTAATACTAGATAAGATATAACCCCTTTATACCCTCCTACTCTAGCACTATACTAAACTATTATTACTAGAAAATATTCCCTATATCTAGCTTTATCTAATATTCTTTAACCTATCTATAATAGCTATAAGAACTATATTATAGAGTAAGTTAACTACTAGTAATAGATTAAAGATAATATCTCTAAGAGTAACTATAGTTACTACTTTTTATAGCTGCCTAGCTAGTATAAATAGAGATAATATAAGCAAGGTTTAGATTAGAATAAGGCTTATAAGCTTATAGAAGATAGGCCTAAATAAAGAAGACTAGAATAGTATAACTATAGAAAGAAGTAATCAGGTCTATAATAATCTAGAAGGAGCAATTAAGTAGTATAAGGAGTGCCTTTTCCTTTATAAATAGTAGCTTTTATTTATATAATTTTTCTTTAATATATAGTTTTTTTTATAAGGTGTTAAGGTAAGACTATAGGGGATAATTAAGACAGAGTAGTGTAGATAGCCTAGTTTAGAGGGTGCCTAAACAGATATATTAGTTAGCATAGTATAGCAGGACTTCTATCTTATTAAGAGCAGAGAGGAGAACAGAGAAGTATTATAAGTTAGTATTATTATAGTTTATCTTATTATTTAGAAGCTTTTATTACTTTTACTTAATAGATTATATCTATAATAAGGTTATTATGCTTAGAGAGATTCTTTCCTTTATTCTAGGGCCTCTAGATATAAAGCTATAATATTATAATATTTCTGTATAAGTGTGTGGGAGTGTGTGGTTTTGTTATTTTTGTCTTGAGGTTCTCAGTCTGTTTTAATATCCTTAATAAAAAGGATTTATATCCTTAATAATAAAAAAGGATCTACTTCTTAAATATAAAAGGAATTTATATATCCTTAATAAAAAAGGGAATTTATATCCTTAATATAAAGAGATTTATTTCTCTAATATAAAGAAAAAGGATTTATATCCTTATAAAATAAAAGGATTTATATCCTTATAAAATAAAAGGTTTTATATCCTTAATAAATAAAAGGATTTATATCCTTATAAAATAAAGGATTTATATCCTTAATATAAAGAGATTTACTTCTCTAATATAAAAAGGGATTTATATCCTTAAATATAAAAAGGGATTTATATCCTTAATATTAATAAACTAAAAAGGTATTTACTACCTTAATAAAAAGGGAATTTATTTCCTTAATAAAAGAAATAAATAATAAAAATAACAATAATACTTAAAAGACTTTTATATAATAAGAAGAGTCTTTTTATATATCCTTTAGGAATTCATTTTCCTTTAATAACTAGAGATATACTCTCTTATATAAAAGGATAATAATACTTATAAAAATATAATATCTATACTCTTAAATAATTATAAAGAG